>JABFFG010000389.1:0-36704 GCA_013623685.1 Fusarium transvaalense
TATAAAGCCTTAATAATTAACTTTAAAGAGCTATTATAATACTATTTAGTTTATTTAGTATAGTAGTTAGATTAAAATTAAGCCTCTATTACTATCTTTAAAGTCTTTAAAATTCAAAAAAAAGAAAGACTTAGCTATATCTTTAGAAGGCATTAGAGTTTATAGCTATATATTAAGCTTTAATATAGTATAGGCTGTTAAACATAAGAACCTTCTCTAGGGCTTTACTAAGGGCCTAAATACCTATACTGATACTAATGCAGAAGGCATTCTCCAGTGCCCTGAGAAGTGCAGTCAATTTTTCTACTAGAATGGGAACTACAGTTAGTGCCCTAGCAGTAAGAAGCGCCACTACAACAATTCTCTGTAGCTTACTGACAGTATGCAAGGCAGCGCTAGTGGTAACTAGAGTTAATGCAGGGGTTGAAGATACTTTATAGACCTCCTTAGTACTAAGAATATATATATCCTTCAGTATAAAATTAGTTACACTTTTGCCCTCGATAACTTCTACAACTGGACTTTAACGGGCCAATTTAAGTTTATTATACTTGCTGGCTCTGCTGCTGAAGTTACTGAGTTTGACAGATGGATACTTCAGAACTGGTAGTATGAACTTTCTCAGGAGCGTGGCTGGCAATCTGGTGTCTCTAGCGCTGGTTCAAAGGCTTTTACTTCCACTGAAGATAAGGGGCCTCCTTCATCTGTTGCTGCCAAGCCCACTACCTTGCAGCGAACTAGTACAGCAGTTGAAAAACCTGTCGCCAAGGCTTTTGCCGTAGAGGAAGCCGGACTAGAGTCTGGGTCCGGTGTTACTGCCCCTATCTATACTCAGTGTGGTGGCGGAGCTACTTACAATAGTGCAACTAAGTGCGCCTCTGGCCTCAAGTGTATAAAGCACAGCGAGTGGTACTTGCAATATGTCTGAAATTTACTCACTTGTTATATAAGACTATTACATATTATTAATTAGTACCCTAAATAACTACTTGTCTTCTCTCTCGATACCTGATTGCTACGCTCTAGCCTTGTGGACAATTACATCTATCCATCCCGTTTTATTCTTAGGTAAAATCTCAGATATTAAGTTGCAAGTACAGTTACCTTTTGCATAGAGTTTCGGAGTGGGTTCGCACGCTTGAGTGAAGTAGTTTAGTTTATATGTTCTGGTAGTAAGAAAGTGGTTTGTTGAGGTATGAACTTGTATAATCTACTCTTGTGTAAAGTGCATCCATTCTCTTGAAGCTAATCTTTACATGCCTTCTCTAGACTTCACTATACAATTTCCACACAGCCCTGTCGACCATTCCAATACTATTACAATAACTGATGTATAGAGTAGAGGTAGTCTGAGCTAAAGGCTTCTTGACTGGCAGGCAACTGCCTCTGCAGTCTTATATATCAACAGGAATAACGACTTCATTTTGATGTGCTTCGCTTTTCCCTTCTAAGTCCAAGTCAAATATGAGGAATGCAGAAAGACACGACATTGCACCAATAACACCCCCACATACTGGTTGTAGTTATAAAACTTGTTACTACACGCGCACCACGTCGGAGCCTGAGCTATGAGTACTCATACCGAACAGTTGTCGTTCGCGTCTGCAGTATCCCATCCTCACTATTGTTATCCCCAGCCGCTCCATGGTTCATCAGCGACTCATCCGACTGTCCACTAAAGACCTTTACATCGGTCTTACCCATCCCCTCGGGTCTCAAGCTGTTTCTGTTAAAATGCACGTCATGCTCCAGCTCTACAAGGGTATCAAATTTGCGTCGCGGCCCATTTGAACCGCCGAAAGTGTGTAACCCAAAACTTGCACTTGCGCTGTTCTCTCTGCTTGGTTTATGCTGACTTTTGTCGCCGAGGACTCGAGGGGCGACGTTCTTAAGGAAAACTCTGAGGGTGGGGAGGGAACCGCACATGATGAGTAGATTGGCTTCGACGATGCTGCAATATACCGGTCAGTCCCACTGTTGAGGATGCAGTTGCTATTACTCACACCCAAAGGCAACCCTCTGCCAAAGACCAGCTCTGGTCTGGATTTGATAAGCTCGGCAGCAGCAAGACCAGTCGGACAACCGATGTAACGAGGGTGATTGAACCAATGGCAAATAAGCCAAGCAATCCTAGCTTTTGTCTTGTGGACATTTGCAGCCCAACAACAGTTGGAAGAGGCAAAAGGAGAAGCATGAGATCCGTAACGGAGCCGAAGGCAGCTTGTGTGATGTAGATCGGAGGACGATTGATGCAATCGGCATCGACCGAGAGCCTCACGTCCCAGCCTGCTGCAATTGGCTTACAAGCGAAGAGGACGCTGAACCAGATCCCGACCAGACTCATCGTGCAGACAATTCCTGTGAAGTAAACCGAGTATTGATACCATCGGGAGGGCGATAGGCGAAAGTAGAAGAAGCAGAGCGTGAGCTTCGAAAGGATCGTTGTTGGGATGTAGGTAAGTGTTGTGCACATGACAAGCTAGTGACTGTAAGCCCGAATCTCAGTAAGGTGTTGAGGGAAGAAGGTATACCAGAGCGGATTCAGTGTTACTATCGATGGGCATTTCCCAGGCATGAACACCAAGGAGCTTTCGACGATAAGCGTCAAGAAGACATGACTGAGCAGCGATAGAAAGTATCTGAAGGCGTGGTTAGTAATCAAGTCCGAATGCAAGTGTTCCAGTTACCTACCCAGGCGAAAAGGATCAAATCTGTAAGCTAAGTAAGTTCCCATTCTGAAGAATAGATCAATTACTTACAGTCGTCAATCATAAATTTTCGCAAAAGAACCGCATTAGTATACATCCGTTGGCCCAAAAACAACGTCGCGAACAAAAACTCCAATCCAAATATCCAATACGCATTTCTTACCATTGACTCGTCCGTCTCAGGATTGGCAAAGTCGACCTGATACCCGACCGGAGGTGGAACCGCTACCTCGACGCCATCAACAACAGGAAATGACATTGCAAATGTAGAATCTGCAAAAGCTCAGGCGTGCGATGACCTACGACTTGTATAAACGGTTCAACCTCCCATCGAGGTAAAATTGAGTTGCTAAAAGAAAAGAAAATGAAAGAATCAGGTTCGTTTTACCGTTGGGTTAGTTTTAACCTTCTTGCAAATCCCCCCTGGGAATAGATCGTTAGGTGTCAACAGGCATCAAAACCTTGTTAAACCACCCATCATATTGTTACTAAAAACATCAAGTCCAACAAGGGGTCTGCCAGCCAGCTGTATGAAACTCTTGGCTTACTCATTCATGAAGGAAGAGAATGTAAGACAGCGGATAAAAGGATTCGCAATGGTAGTGGCTTTGAATCCAGGAGATTAAACACTACAGGCCGCTGATGTGCAATGCAGTGTTACGCATTGAGGAGAGAATACACAGTGACTAGTAAAGATAGTAGAGTGAAGAAGTAACTGGAAATACCACTTCCACTGAACGGTTTCTGTTAGCGAGGGAGAGAAAACCAGGGGTTATGAAGCTTAATAGCTGAGTAACCAGAGATTGACATCAGCTCTTCTGATTAAGGACTGTCAACCATGACTGCCGACATAATAACAACAGGGGTGAAAATTATTACTCAAGATGCCGAGGTAGTACAATATTGTGCAATGCAGGGTAATGACTCTCATGTTTAAGTCCGAGTGAGCATCAATGTGCGCACTGTATTTGTAGTTATGCTTAATTGCCAATGACGGGGTTGTTAAAAGCTATCAGGACAATGCAACTTTGGAGGATTTATTAAGGGAATAGCTGCTACAGAGACACCGCAATGCATTACATCGCTGCAGTAACTGGCCTGCTAGCTCCCACCCCTGTCTACGGCCAGGACCCTTGCAAACCTTGTTGGCGGGTAAGCCGAACAGGAGTGAGGTCGCTGGAAGCCTGTATGTCAGAACGCTGGAAATTCCAGTCTGCCTCGCTCATTTGTGGCAGCTAGTGCTATGCTGGTTGTCTGTACCTGGTGGATGGACTTCTCAGATTGAATTCGCTCAATTCCCCTCATCAGGCTAGCTGACACTACTCCTCCAGAGCATATCACAGTGCCCAGCCCCAAGATCATCAATCCCGTGAACGAGCAGCGATCTACAATCCAAGGATCAGGATCCGTAAACACGCATATCTGAATTATCATTATGTACTACCATGTCGGTGTTAAAATGTAACACATTGCTTTCTGACAGGCCAATCGCGTATGATCCAGCTTTCATATGCGCCATTTCTTGCACCCCTTTAGCAATAGACAAGGGTCTAGGTTCGGGGAACCAACAATCGGTGTCTACAAGCGACGATCACAAAAGAAAGAAAGTTCTCCTCCGCACAGGCCCCTTTCTCTTTCCTCCAGATCATCTCTTCGTTTGCCTTTAACAATCTCAGGTCATATCATCTGTGCCCATGTCAATATGAAGTCGAGTGCAGCATCGGTTTTGGTTTGGGCTGCAACGCTCCTTGTCTCAGCTACAGAGATTGTCGTCATGCAAAAGGAGAACAACTGTGTAAGCCGTGCGACTCCTTCTTAAGGCTAAGTTGAATCATTAACGGTTTCTTGCTTCAGTGTGCTTTACTTGAGGCTGCAGGTCTAAAGAACCTTTATTATCCAGACAGCCAAGGTTACAAGACGCGGACGAGCTCGTACTTCTCCGTGTCGTCGCAGCTGCAGCCCTATTGTATCGTCCAGCCTGAGAGTACTGAGGACGTATCTGCTATCATCAAGACCCTGGTACCTCATACTAAATGCAATCTTGCGTTGCGCAGTGGTGGCCATACCGTCTGGGCAGCCAACAATAGTGGGTTATCACCTTTTCCACAATGTGAAGTTGAATGCGTCTAATTATCAGTAGTTAATCATGGTGTCACTATTGACCTAGGTTTGTATGCTACCGTCTCTTTTTATTGGGATCTCTAACCGTGCATAGGATTGATGAACAAGACCACGTTCACTGAGGAGACAAAGGTTGCTCATATCCAGGCCGGTTCTATCTGGCGAGATGTCTACGAGTCTCTCGAACCGTTCGGTGTCACTGCCGCCGGCGGCCGTACCTCGACTGTCGGTGTCGGTGGCTTCTTGACAGGTGGTGGCAATACCTTTTACACCGCCCGTCGTGGCTTCGGATGTGATCAGGTTGTCAACTTTGAAGTTGTCCTTGGTGATGGGTAAGTACCTGTATGGACCATACACGCTCTTCCAGTTAACACTTACCTAGGCGAATCGTCAATGCCAACGCGAACGAGAACGCAGACCTTTGGAAAGCACTCAAAGGTGGTTCAACCAACTTCGGAATCGTCACCCGCTTCGACGTCCAGGCCTTTGATGCTCCTCTCCTCTGGGGTGGTCTGGTCACGTACACGACCGATACAACAGATGCTCACGTCCAAGCTTACAAGAACTGGACCGATAATATCGAGGCCTACCAAGATGGATCTGTTATTCCCTTCTGGAGCTATACCCCTCAAGCAGGGAAAACAGGCATTACGGTTTCTTATGAGGATACGGCCGGTGTGGCCTCGCCCAAGGCCCTGGACGCTTTCTGGAAAATCCCTTATGAAACTTCCAACTTGCGCAAAGACTCCCACCGTAACATGACAGTAGAGCTTGAACTAGTAGCTGGGTATCGGTTAGTAACTATTGCTTCACTGGTAGAAATTGAGTCCTAATCCGAGGTAGGAATGTCTGGTTCGCCGTCACGTTCAAGAACAAGCTCAACCTGTATCAGAAGGCTCTTCAACTGCACGAAGAATTTGTTAGCGATTGGAAAGCCCAGTCTCCGGACGGCGATTTCATCTGTCACGCTATCTTCCAAGCCATGCCTACGATCTTCTCCAAGCACTCACTTGAAAGAGGCGGTAATGTCGTCGGTCTCGATCGCGAGAAGGATAACGCTGTCATGTTCCAGGTGCAACTGATGATCAACGGTGTTGAACAGGAGAGGCTTGCACGTGAGCGTATGGTGGAGTTCCGTAAGACGATCAAGCAGTACAGCATTGACCAAGATGCTGCTGTGGAATGGGAGTACCTTAACTACGCAGATTTCACTCAAGACCCTCTCTCTACCTATGGTCAGGAGAATATTGAGTTTATCCGTAAGGTCGCTCAGAAATATGACCCAGAAGAAGTCTTCCAGACACGATTTCCTGGTGGTTTCAAGATTTCCAAGGTTAATGGAACGGCAATAGAGTCTTGAGGTCTTTACGCCTTTATGAATATAGCTCATTCTTTAGAATTAATATTGGTATTAGTCGTCCACGTTAGGACCTCAATTCTTATCCTTGATGTGAAGATTCTCTACCTCCAGCGCCTGCTCGTTATCTGCAGCGAACTTGCTTCGATGCCTCAATTTCTCTCCGTACTTTAGAAACATGAATGGCGTAAAGGCAAAGGCACTCGCTACCGCCGCCAGGATACTCGTTGCAACATTGCTGCCCAGCCCCGTGTACATCTGATGGGTGAAGAGGGGAAAGACAGCGGCAGTCAGCGTACGCGTTAAGCTGATAGCACTGACAGCGCTGGCAGCATGTTTGCCATAACTGTCAGTCGCGTATCCGAAAAGCACAAAACTGAAGTCATTGAGACTAAATCCGATTATTACCAGACCAATCATGCTAACAGGCCAGGGAACATAGGTAACCCTGGGTGGAATGGTCCAGGCGAAGAGCCACAGACCGATGGCAAGCGCAGGGGCAGCGATGGCAAATGATGTGATTTTAGTCTCGGGTAGTATTCGTCGATGTGTTTTGCGGTATTTCTTGTATATGTAGGAATCGTAGAACCGGGGTAGAATATTAAGCAACTCGCCGACTGCAATAGCAATGAATGCTAGGCTGGAGCTGGTTTGCGAAAAGTTAAAGGGTGGCGCGGTGTAGACGATCGTCAGTGATTCTGTCAAGCCGTAGATGAGACCGAATGCAATAGCGCATAGTATGGCACAGAACAAAACCAGAGGATCTGTAATCAGAAACTTCAAGGGTCGGAAGAGGGCGTTTTGCGCAAAGGCAGAAACAGTGAATCTTTCTCCTTCTCCATGGCCAGATCCTAGGTCTTCCATCCCTGTCTCTTCCCGTATTTGTTTGACAATCTTGTCTAATAGTTGGTTTGAGTTCGACTCTCTTGTGAAGAGGCATCCAACAGCGGTGGCACCCATGACGATTGTAGAAATGTAGTAGACCCAACGCCTAGTTCGTCGTCAGCTCAGCAAGCATGTTGATTAGTTCTATACTTACCAGCCTATACTCGAGGTGATGTATGACGAGTAAATAGGGCCCAATGCCAGGCCCAGCATGCCGAGTGTAGTATACACATACACTACCCAGATCCTATGCTCAGCATTGTACATGTCGTCAAAGTTACCAAAAGCAACAGTTGCGGGTATTGCCGCAGCCAGACCTTGGAAGAAGCGACCGAAATATACGGCAATTATTGACGGTATCGCGGCCACTATCGCTGAGGAAATGCAGAAGATGGATGTCGCTAGTATATATATGGTCCGTCGTCCGAATACTTCCGAGATGGGCGAGCAGAATATACCGCCTATGGTTTGCCCAAGCAAGTATCTGGTTTTGGGAATCAGCAAGAATATTCATACACTGAGTGGGCTCGAAGCTTACATCGTGACAAAAGCAAAATAGGCCATCGTTCTGCTTACACCATACTCTTCTCGTGCCGAGTCTGCAGTAGCTGTCTGGAATATCATTAGCAAGAATACAACTATAGTAGCAATAAAACTGACCCCAGAGGAGCTGATTGCCGTCATGTACATCTCCAACCAACATATAAGAGCTGCAGTGTACGTCTTAGTACCGAACTTCCAGTTCCGGGGGTGTTGTTGAGCATCTTCATCCCAGCAGATGAGGTTATTGCTGTCGACATGAACTCCTTTCCCACGCACAGCATCCTTCAACGAGCTATTATTTGTCATTGTGGTTTTTAGAGGTCTGAACAAAGATATTAGAGAGTGAGATACCACACTTGACCCCTGATAAAGTTTCCGCGCCAAAGAAGATGCACTCGATGGCCTTTATTGATGCAACAAAGAGAATCCACGAAACCCTATGAACGGTTTTTTATGTCGCAAGAAAGAAGGCCCAAGGGACAGTCTATGTAGAGGGTACACCAGAACCCTTGATCCGGGTTTACAGACGATCGATCCGATGAGCATTACTACTATAGCGCGTGTAAGCATCGAAGATTGCAACTAAATTAGTGATCGATCGGCTGTGTGTAGTCTGGAGTCTTTAGTACCATCCCTTGAGGCTCCGGCTGCTCCCTACCCGTCACACTATACTTATATCCAATCACATGCTGTCAGATGACGTGCAACATTTTAGCCTTTTAAGAAGTTATGCGAAGACCAAGTATAACTTATCCGGGTGTGTGTAAGAAGCAGCCGAGGCCTCGAGGAGACTTTTGCTACTCGGGCAACCTCGAGTAGAAGAATTTAAAGATATCAATGACGCCGTGCACTAAATCAGTATCACCACTGTCCGTTTCGAGGATAAGAGGAATGGTGTTGAGTCCCCTTATGAAATCACAGGAAGATGATACAGAGGTGCATAGCTTGTATTCTTTCTAAATCTTCAAACTAGCTTGTATTGAATGGGTTTATAGCTTCCGCCATTGGACTTTGCAGCTGAACAGGCAGTAATGGCAACGATGAGGTCCATCTCGGCAACAAAGTCTATGTGATCACCAGCCTTGCTAATAGGTGGCTCCACTGTGAACTTGCCCGTCTTGCCGTCTACAGGCACATTCATGAAGCAGTTGAACGCACAAGGAATGCGGTCAGGCGCGATGCCATGTTTGCTTAGCGCCAGAGTAAGATTGCCGAAACAGCCGTGGTGCGGCTCCTCGTGCCTGTATATGATACGAAAGGTATCTTTAGAACAAGGGGTAAGCAGGAAGTCGTGGCGTCCGCAAGTGTCCTCGACGATTCTAAGCATAACATTGCTGCGGTTTGAGTAGAGGGGGTCGTTGGTTGTCAGATATATGGTGTCTGCATAGTCAAATGTGCGTCCATTGGAAATGACTTCGTCTGTGTCGTGTCGATTGAATGCCACGAGGTCTGAAACTTGAGTGCCTTTTGGATCGATGACTGTCAAACGCTGGCCCTTGTTGACGAGAAAGGAAGTTCCCGTCCGGGGCGCAAGTTCGATTATGCCACCAGGCAATTCTCTAGTATCCTCCATTTCCGGAACTCGGCAAGGACTGTAGTTCGTTTGGGTACTATCACTTGGATTTGTGTATTTGTGAATAACCAATCAGCTGTGTTATTATCGGAAGCTGTTCCGAATATTATAAGAGAAATATATCATAGGAGAGAAGAATCATCAAATTTTGCAAAGTCGAGCGTTTCAATACAGAGAGTGACTATTGTGCAGAGATGTCTGTTGAGTTTGTCATGTTCAGTATCCTCAATAGTCTCGAAAACTAGTGTTAATCAGGTGGTGACAGCTGCATTCCCCCTGTCGATGATGCGAGGATGCAGGGTAATGACTCATGACCTCAGCGGCTCAACTTGGACGTCCCAAACGGTCCATCTTTCCCCCAGATTTGTCTTCGCGTCCCCACATTCCGGAGTTATTCTCATACATCATATTATCCCCGCAGCGCTAGAATCGACCGTTTATTAACCAACTTATGCTGTACAGTAGGAATCCATAGTAGACGACGGCGTCACTATGAACAAAGAATCACAGTGAAGTGGTTTTATACGTCGGAATGCTTTGCAATCTCTAGACTGTCATTCGTCATCATTTTATCGCATGCGTCGTGATGATTTCATTGTTTCTAGATCAACATACCACGCAGTGGCAACAAAGAGCATGGCACTCTGAGAAATGCCATACCGCTTCTCTTTACGGGAAGTCTGGTTGCGCGGTCGAATACTAACCGGGCGACATAGCCGTTCAGTCGTTTAATGTCAATGACGTTCAGGCACTATATGCGTCTTCACGTCGTAAGTACGGCACCAGATATAAGTTGAGCCTATGTCCACTTGGTACTGACGCTGTATTGGATGAAACACCTCGTTCTGAATACATGACGTTTTACTTCTAAACATTCTCAATCTGTCAGCACCATGCAGCTCGCGATCAATGCTGTCATCCTTGTTTTTACCTTTGTGGTAGTTGCAAAGCCACTGCAGTTTAGAAAAGCCATTAGCCGGTTCGTCAAGAAGCTGAGATTCGTCACGGACGGCTTCAAACTCGGAACGTTAGTTTCTGAACTGGAGAAGGCTGCCTTGCTCCCTGAAGATGTTGAGGAGCACCGGTCATTTTCGAATGCGGAGCTGCTGACGAGGTTCGTAACATGCTGATCGGATCAACTTGCGAGACTGACGTGTCATCAGAAATGAGGTTGAAGGTCGATTTGACAACAATACTTGGCAAGGCCTTGCGTATCAAGACTTCAAGAGCACAATATTAGCCAAGGGGAACGGCATGAAGACCTTTCCCTGCGTATATGCAACCATGGGCTATCGAGCAGACGACCATCGCTATGTGTTCCTCGAGTCAGATGATACATCGGAACCGCGTAATGTCCGCAAGATAGCTCTAGCTCTAGCTCAGTATCTGCGCATCTCGAGCTCGTTGGGTCCAAACACATCCCTCGTCGTCATTGGCGCCTCCTCTGAGAAGCCGCGAAGTGTCGAAGAGTATAACCGTACTTTCTGGGACATGCTTCGAGGCCTTCGTATCTGTGATCCAAAGAGTTGGCCAGAGGAAATTCCTCAAGACACATCAGATGCTAAATGGAGTTTCTGCTTCAATGGAGAGCCGGTCTTCCCCGTCATGTTGACCCCAGCGCATCAAGAACGATGGAGCAGACACATGAGTGTCCCAGTCATCGCCCTACAGCCAAAATGGGTTCTGGATAACCTGCTCCAAACTCCCGAGAAACGAAAGGCTGCACAGAGTAAAGTTCGGAACCTGTTGCAGAAATACGATACCATAGGCGTCAGCCCAGATTTGACCGATTATGGTGCGGTTGGCACTAGCGAAGTTCGTCAGTTATGTCTACAGGACAAGAACGAGTCTGTTCAATGTCCATACCGCAACTTTGACAACTAAATACTGCAAATTCAACGTACGATGACGCAGACACATCCTCCATTGCTTCTGACTTGGAGTACTCGAGAACTGGGAGAATCTAAGCCTTACACTGGAATGTTAATCGCGTTAGTATATACTGCGTCCTCAAGCGACTTGTAGACTTGGTTGGATTCTCTGATTGAAGCATTTTTCCAATAGAAGAGAAGACATGTGTTAGTAATTAATAGACAGCGAAGCTATTTACTACAGAGGCTGATATGCCCATGACAATGTTAATTATCAAGCCTGAGGTTCTGCCATCCGGTCGATAGCTTATTCTAGTGCCTTATATATAATAAACCCTCTGCCCTAGTTCTTCTCTTTCTTGCTTTCCCGAATTGTTTTGAAGTCTGCGATCAAGGCTAGACGCTCGTCCTCTGACGCCGGGTCCCGCTGAAGAAGCCAATCACCTTCTACTCTCATAGACTCTTCAATCATCTTTGGTGTCTTTGTCATCACCGCAGAGTAGATCTCTCGCTGGAGTCCCTGAGCTGGGTACGTGATGAGTCCCAAAGTAGACGCAGTAGCCTTTGTAACCAAACTCAATATCCCCTTACCCAATCCCTTTGCAGCCCCTAGCGCTTGCTCCTCGCGCTTTCCATGGTATATATACACAACAACATCCGTGATGGCTTCATACATACCGTGGCAGAAGTTCTTACCCGCTACAGCAGCACCAGACCTAAAACCAGTTATGGGTCTGCGCTGTTTTACATCTTCGCCGTAAAGGTGTGGGACAGCACGAAGACCATCTGTGACCGCGATTGGGATGTCCACCAAGACGCCCTTTGTGGATGTTGCGACGAGTTTTCCGAAACTCTTAGATGAAGCTTCTACAACATGCTTTGCAGCTGTCGATTTGCCTTTGATGTCAGATTTAGGTCGGTGGGTGTCATTGGATTCTCTGTCCGATGGTGAATCAGTTTCCGCCTTGTTGTGTTTGACTGCATCGTATGGTTTGACAAAGATTCCGGCGGTTGCATGAGCCATCTCAGTAACGACTTCAACCGATGCTGAACTAGCAGCGGTAATTGGATCCCATCTACGACTCTCGATGTAAGTTGGTTTGGGTTGGTGGCTAAGGAGAGATTAGTATAATTGAAGTGGATAGTTGGGGCTTATCCCAGTACTTACTACTTCAACCTTTTCTGATCTATCTCTTGTGATTTCGACAATAATCTCTCGGCTCTCTTTGAAAGGAGGACTTGTTTGTGTTTTCCTTTGTAACTCCAGCAAGCCGGGAGCTCCGGTATAACATCACACATCAATCGGTCGAACGGAAGGGCAGAATGGAAGTGTCTAACCGCGTTTTGAACGCCGGATTCCCGTCTCATCTGTTCAGATAATTGTTGCGCAGCAACTTTGGCCTTTGAGTCCAGAGCAAACTCTATCGATTCGGCGAGATTTCTAGAAGTCAAGGAAGAATAAGGTATTGGCTCAGGACCAGCACCGGCTTTTGCTATCATTTGACCCCAGAATTGTTGACTGATGCGGGTTAGTGATGGTCCTGACTCTGAAAGACTGCACATGTATTGAATGGGTTACTCACTCGCCAAAGAACGGTACAACTACTGTCGGTCGTGCGTTCAGCAGTCCGATTGCAGCTGTTCCAGCTCCTCCGTGGTGAACGACTGCCGAAACATGTTGAAAAAGCCATTCATGAGGACAATCATCGATGTAGAAGATGTCAGGGTTGTCGTCTCCTTGGAGCTTACTCCAGCCGCGAGATATAACAGCCCGAATCTTGAGAGTATTGACGGCTTTCAGAACCATAGTCATAAGTCGGTCCGGATCTCCAACTACGATGCTTCCGAATCCGACATAGATGGGGGGACTTCCTTTCTGCAGGAATGCATCGAGATCGCTAGGAGGCTTGTAATGTGGAGTCTTTCTGAAGAAGAAGCCCGAGATATCTGCGTGACATTAGCATTGACATTAGTAACAGTTCTTAGGAGAAAGGATATGACCAACCTATGTTATGGCTCCATTCGCGGGGTTTCGGGATCAAAGATGGAGACCAGCAATACGTGAATGGCACCTCAAGTGACTTTAGAAGTCTATGACCTTCGTTGAGAGGTACGCGCTCGAGCCCGAGTTTCGTTTCGCGCCATTCATTAACAAGATCACCGAGCCTAGTCTTGGGTGTCAGTAAGATATCCTATAGAGACAAGTGTGCGATGACTTGCCCCTGCCATGTCAGGAATTCGACAGCATCATAAGACAAATAGTTGGCAATGCTGCGTTCATGTCTTTTGTCTGAACTGGTCAAATTGGCGAGAGGGTGAGGAAATTCCCCAGTACTGGTCCAAGGCATAGTGAACATCATATGAAGCGGCACACCCAGCGCTTGAGAGCAATGGACGTGGGCGAAGCTTGGAGGGTTAGCTATAATACAGTTCGCGACAAACGGATCACCTGTTTTAGGATCCGGCTGAATGCAAGAATCCCAAAACGCGTCCAACATGTGCGCTACCATGTTTCGTTTGCTCTGAATGTCTCCGGCACGCAGACTGTCCATATTAGGAAGCAGTCCTGGATTCTTGACCATATAAGCCATGAGTTCAGAGGGATCGCCGCCAATTGGATAGAACTCTATACCAGAGGACGTTACGAAATCGGCAAAGGCATCATGTGTAGCAAGTCTTATCCTGTGGCCGTAGTTTTGCAATTTGTTGGCGAGTGCGACGAAGGGTTGGATGTCACCGCGACTTCCAATGACTTGGATCAATACATTGAGGCCGATTGTGTTGCCGGCGTGTGCTTCATATGCAGGGGGCTCAGTAGGAGCTGCATCGAGGTCTTCGAAGTCGGGAAGCTTGGAGAGTCGATGGCTTAGAGTGGGCGGGATTTTGATATCGACTCGACCGTCATCTGCAATGATGTCAGTTGTACAGCCCATGTACTTGCTCAGTGTTAGGGTCTTATCAGCACTCTGCCTCTTGCGCAGGCCTCGATAGCTATCGGTAAATCAACAATGTCTTCTGAATGACGTCCGTTCATGATGCTAGGTGGATGATTCTTGCTCAGAACGCTAGATTTCCTTCAAAGAGATTCTGTCTTGATAAAAGTATCCAGAAAAACTCAACATTAGAAACACTCGTTTCCACCACTGATACGCTAATAGCATTCGGTGTGGGCGATCGCATGAATTGCTCCGGTTGACTAAACTGCTTCAGTCAAGTTGACGTACGTTTTCGCATTCAAAAGGCGAGAATTCTTCGATAGGTTCTTACAGACTCCACACTTGGCCTTAGTCCTGCAGTTTCTCCATTTTCGCTCCACTTCCTCATATTGTTCATTACCCGAGTCAGTCTTTGCCAAGTATCATCAAGTTTATTTCACTATTCTTAGAAAACATGATCAACTGCTCATTCAACTTGTCAAGATGGCGAATGCCGAATCATTCCCAAAATGAGCTAGTGAGCCAAGTCCCAGTATTTGACGTGACAATGCGGATGTACATGTGGATACGTTTCTCTTTCTTTCTCCTTCCAACCTTTTCAATCAGGAAACCCACCATCACAAATTTCCAAGAGGTTTCTGAGTGATTACAGCAACCAAGAAAACATCAATCCTTCCATAACTTACCAAGACAAACCAGTGAGAACACTTCACGTTCGGTACGCTACGAATACCTCTTGTTAGCAAAACCCCTCGCTAACCTTCCCTCAAATTTTTGTAGGAGGAAAACATCGTGTCTAGCCAGTCCTTGATTGCTGGTCCTGAACCAACGAATTACAATGCCTTCGACGAACGCAGCCGACTACTGGGAGAAGAAAGGCGTGGCTGGTTTGATCTCCCGCGCCATCTTACGAACACTACAATGTACATTTGCCATCGTTGTGGCAGTCCTGTACGGCCTCGATCTCCGACAAGCGACGAAGAATAATGTTCAGGCTGAATCAGCTTGGATTTATGCCGAGTTCGTGGCTGGGGTATCAATGATTGTCTGTCTTGCCCATCTATTCTTTACCACGGCGATGTGGTTCTGGGGCCTACTTGATGGTCTTGTCTTCGTCTTGTGGCTAGCGCAGTTTGGCGTATTTGCTACCACTTACCTCGGCGGTGAAGAACGGTTAGAAGAGGATGGCTTTGCAGCAGTGGTGTCAAGTAGCAGGATGGGTTCGGCGGTCTGGGTGAACTTGATCAGCATGCTGTTGTGGCTTGCGACAACAATACAGGGTATTATGGGATGCTGTGCTCGTCGAAAGAATACTCAGCAGAAGGACAGGGCAATGGAGCTAGTCTCAGTGAACGAGCCATAATCGAGTAACAACGCGGTGGCTGTACAAGCACCAAGTGATAAGCAAGCTCTCTGTTAGGGTCTGTTTAAGGGGATTGACAGTTGACTATTTAAGTAATGAGGTAACAGGCAACATACCACCATCCATCCAGACAGACAGACAGAAGGGGACTTGTGTGTCGAGAGTTAATATCTTATAGCAATCAATTGACACATATCCTTATTCTTCGATTTGCCGTATTTATAATTGGTATTATCCTACTCCTACAAGGGCTACAGGGTAACCGAACCCTTCATTTTCGGAAGGGTCGGCAGGGCTGAAAGTTGAGACGCTAAAAAATATTTATGCAGCCTGAGCCCCATGCGAAAAACTGACGATTGGCTTTCTAAGCCTACAGACCCAGCTGGAAGATCTCCCAATCGACTTCGTAGTGGTATTACGTTTCTAACACAACACAACGATATCACAGGCAGCAATACGTAGCCCCAAGGCAATTTCCTCCTCCAAGATTGCTTGGAAACGTCTCAAAACGGGACCAATCGCGTGGTTTACGCACTCGCTTACAACTAGGCACGGCCTGAAACCCGTCTAATTTTGAGACCTTGATGAGTGTGGGTGGACCACTACTGACGCGTCTCGTCATCTTAGCATAGCATCCTTCACTAAAGAGACTGACCACTGCATAAACGCTGTGCATGTAGCCGTCAACCAGGAAGGGAAGATAAATTAGCGATCCAATGATAAAAGCATGGGACGAAACGCGGCACAAGGTGGATTGAGCCATATGCGGTTTTGATGTTCCTGTACGTGTAAAAAGAGCACTTTTAATGCAAAGAAGCCAATTCAAATGAGTCCCGATACTATCTGCCGAGGCTACTTACTGCATTCTTAGCTAACGTATGTGGAATACTCAAGATACATATATAAGAGGCAGAAAACTTTCCTTCAACCACATCACGACATAATTTAACTTCACGTATGACATGGCACACAACATGATGCTGCTTTACACTGTCGCTTTCGTTCTCCTCAGCTCCGCCCTAGGCACAGCCCTCCCAGCTTGCAAGCTCTCACCGTCTGATCACAATTGGCCTTCTGTTGAAGAATGGGTAGAGCTCAATAGAACCATCAGCGGTGTTCTACTCAAAACACATCCAGCCGCTTCTACATGCTACAAAGGCAACCCACTTGACTCGCCCCATTCTTGCCAAATCATCGAGGACAACTGGACTGCCGCCGCTCTTCACGCTGCCCTTCCCGAGTCGATAGCTTCTCCTCTCTACGCCAATAACTCATGCTTACCACCAGGTGCCGATGGCTACAACGCTACCCGTGGATGTCATCTTGGAGGATATCCGAACTATATTGTCAACGCTACTAGCAACGAGCAAATTGCTGTTGCTGTCCGCTGGGCATCCCAAAAGAACTTACGCATTGTGGTCAAGGGAACTGGACATGACCTATTTGGACGGTAAGTCTGATAAAGACTACAATATTCGAAGACTAAGGATCTAATACTAACGCTTTAATAGATCCGCTGGGGCCCATTCGCTATCCGTCTGGACCCATAATCTAAAGCATAAAAAGCTTGTGCGCGACTGGAGGATACCTGGCTCAAACAAGACAGATACAGTCTTGATTGCTGGAAGTGGCCTTAACTACGGAGAAGCCGTTCGTCATGCTCTTAACTACAACCGTGTGATTGTCAGCGGCAACGACGAAACGGTAGGCCTTGGAGGCCACATCCAAGGAGGAGGCCATGGTCCACTGTCAAGCACTTTCGGTCTTGCAGCCGACAACATCTATCAAGTTCGTGTTGTCACATCAGATGGTCAGATCATCGTCGCAGATGCCACCCATAACCAGGACCTCTTGTGGGCGATTCGAGGTGGTGGCGCAGGACAATACGGTATCGTAACCGAATATGTTATCAAGACTTATCCTGCACCTCAAGTCATCAACACCGGCTTTTCTGTCAGCCCTGCTGGAAACAGCTCTGCTGCTATTGAAGCCAGCTTCAAGGCGCTGGCTGTTCTTCTACAAGACCTTCCGTCTCTTATGGATGCCGGTTGTGCTGGTGCCACAATTGTTTCAGGTAACCCACAGACCGGCGTGACTATCAATCAGGGCATTTACGCTTACAATACATCACCATCGGCTGTTGAAAAGCTTATCAAATCGACAAGAAAGCATCTATTGGATGCCACTCAAGGTAGAAATAGCAGTCTCATTACTGTTGTGCCTAGTGAGCTTTCAGAGTCCAGTTATCTATCATTTTTCAACGACATGAATGCCGGAGGTTCTCATACAGCCGGCGCCATGTCAATGATCTCGAGCCGTCTTCTTGAGCGTCCAGAGCTGTCAGATCTCACTCAAGAGAAACTCGTTGACTATGCGAAGCGTCTCCTTAGCTATGGGTTTGTTGTCATCGGTCTTCAAGGAGGGCCTGGGCCTGCCAAGGTTGACAAGAGTATGCGTGGTGCGCTTCTCCCAGCGTGGCGCTCTAACTACCTTCACGTCATGAGCTATGGCGCGAAGTTCGACCAGTCTCTTGCACCGCATGATATGCTCAAAAAGACTGCAGAGCGTCTTGAAGAAGGTATTGAGAGTTTGTGGCGGGAGTGGGCTCCTGAAACCGGTTCTTATATGAATGAGGGCAACCCTTTCAACTCTAACTTCAAGAAGGACTTCTATGGTAGCTACTATCGTCAATTGCTGGAGGTAAAGAAAAAGTATGACCCCACGAACAGTCTTTGGGTTCTTTCCGGTGTAGGAAGTGATGTGTGGGATTACGACTTGAACACTGGCAGGCTCTGCAGAAAATGGTGAGAGTGAGATGGAGATGGATGACGATGACAAGGGTACACCATCAAGTACTTGAAGGTATCTAGTGAATAAAACCCCTTAGTTAAGTCTTTGAAAAGGCTTTATCCAAGTATTTTTATACCTTTTCCCTAAATACAGGTACACTCAGAGACTTATTAACACTATATTTAGCATTTATTTACACTACCCCTTACTGTAGTCTATCGGATATTAATTATTCTCTCATCTGTCCACGAATAGCTTGTTGTAACCCCTATGCCGACTCTACGATAGGCGGACCCATTGTCTGTCTCCTCCAAGAGAAGGAAATAGTACTTCTTGTGGTGGCGGTACACGAAGTCATTGTCTGTTGTATGATGGGAACAGACCAGAAGACATGACAGCTTGCGGAAATAGTGAGCAGCTTGCTGCGGGCCATCAAGCGCCACCCATGAGCCGAAAGTTCCCTCACTCGAAACAAGCCTGTACAGATGGCGGACTGGGGGGTCGAAGAACGGAGAACCGATAGGCTGATTGTTTTTGGTCGCTGAGGCTTTGTGGAGGTCCAACACCAGACCTTTTAGGGATAGAGCCCGTTGTCGGTCAGATATGCCGTGGAACGCTGTATCCGACTGCTCTTCGGGGGCGTTGTCATCCACAAGTTTGAAGCCGGCCTTCGCAAAAGAATCAGACAGCATTTGTGGGTATATGACCTTTCCTTTGCATCGAGCCCAAGACCACGACGGCGGTAGATTCTGGGCACCTTCGGGACCTATTCCCAAACAGGTTCCCAAGGCATCGATCCACAAGAGCCCTAAGTGTAAGGAACTTTCCCAGAGGCCGAATAGATATGGACCTGTTTTGCTGTTCTTGCAAAACTCTTTTGCCAAGCTGGCTATGGCGGGGAGCCGGTCTTTGTCGAAAGTGAGAGAACAGGCACTGTACCGTTCAACAAGGCTATACCAGTACGCGGATCCTCGGAAGGAATCGTTTACATTCAACTTGTGCTCGGTCCATGCGTGGGCAACAGGTATTCCAGTACCACCTAGGTCATCAGCCGTGACGCCAGATTCATTCTCAAAGAAGATGTGGTGTTTCACAAAGTGCAGAATGCGTCGAGAGAGAACTCGTTCTTGAAACACCCATCCTCTCTGGATGAGAAAGCTTCTAGTCACTTGATCGTAGAAGTCACTTGCGAGTGTCAGATTAGAGATGTAGCGGCTTCTGTCGTCCTTTGACCTGACTTGGAAAGTAGGTACCGGGTCTAGTGCGTCGTCCAGAAATCCCGAGTCGCTGTGGCGAGAGGTGTGGGCGGCAATGGTGCAAGCAGCATGATGGTATACAGCCGCCATGCGAATCGACTCCCTTAACCAATCATCGGGATCGTCTTGCACGATGCATAAAGCGTCTATCCAAATGTATCTATACCCCAGTCTTCTGGCAACTATCATTGCATCCTGATAGGTTTTGGGCAGAGACGAAAACGAGATGCCCTCATGGAATGTTGTGATCTTATCTTTTGTCAATTTGCAACTTTCGTTGTTGCCCCAACGGTGGCTGAGTGCAATATATTGACCTCTCGATTCGGCCGAAGTTGTCCATAGCTTGATTGATGCCGTTTCCATTTGGTTGCGTAGCCGAGAGATCTTCATTCGTGAAGCCCCTTTTGGGCCTCCGATATTGAGTAATCGGGTGGGCAAGGGAAGTGCTGATGCCTCGTGATTTCGGGTTGATGGCGCGGGATGGTAGACCTGACCAGGTCCCTTCGATAGGCTGTCGCCTAACCAATTCTGAGCATACTCGAAGCGATGACGTTCACTATTCCCTGTAATTCGTCAGATGGGAACATATTCAGTTTCTTAGAGTCTTACATTGCGTGACACACAATCTGCCTCCGAGAAGTAGTAAGAAGTGCGTTGGGTGATTCATTGGCCGATACAACTTCAATCTGCAGTAGTGAACCATAGACCCAATCGGTCCCCGAGGACGATATGTATGGCGGTAGAATATGCACTGCAATTTGTCGTCCCCACGACGTGATTCGAGTATGATAGCTGAACAGCCGTTTGTCAGTTGGAGTGCCGTTGGCCCTGCTAACCTTCGTATCTTGAAAGAACATGTCCGACCGCCGACTCCTACAGTCGAGAACGCTTGCTCAATCGAGTCTGGTGGCAACGAGATCGCCTCCCTCAGATGGCCACCTTCATCTCCTTCATAGCCATCCCCGACAAGGTCGTGCAGCGTTTGTCTCAATTCCCGATACATTGCACGAGCGACCGAATGTGGGCTCCGGGGCTCCGGTACCAGATCAGAAAGACAACAGCAACAGCACATACATAAACAACCCAAACAGCACGTAACAACTGGATAGGGGAGCGGGACAATGATCAATCCGCCCGCAAGTATAATCACCCAACCCAGGTCCTTCACGAACTTCAGTGAGAAATAGATACCGGAGCATAGTTTTCGGAGAATGCGAAGTAGGAGCACTGTAAAGCCCGCTGCACACTCATTCATGCCAGTTTCAATGGGGGCTATTTGCTCGGGGACTGCTTGTTCGTCGCGAGACAGATGCATGGTGCGAATACATTCCAGAAGTATACGGCACGACTCGCATTTCTCAGCTTTTCGCCGGAGGGCGGTGTAGTCGATCTCATTCTGGGCCAAATCGCTCCAATGACTGCAATCCCGTGATGGAAGGCTGAGCGTATAAGTCGGCATTTGCGCGATAATATCTCGCCCGGTAGTATCTCAGAGTAATTGAAATGGAAGACTCGGAAGGAGGAGAGTTACGGTTTGGAGGCGCATAATAACAAGGATAAAGGTATAGTCAGGCCGTAGACTCCAGTTTGCCTAGCGGTTCACCTACTGTGGCTATGCAAGTATGCAGAAAAGGAATAAAGCCAATGAGCATAGGATTTTCAAGCCTCGTGCCCGCCACATTGACCTCCTATCACGGGTTGCAAGGTTCCGAAATGGACAAAACTAGGCCTGAATTGACCAGTAATTACTACCTTAGAGTTAAAGAATTAGTAATTATATAGTAATAAGGTATAAATGTAGAGATATATTTAAGATCATAGCTCT
The DNA here is from genome assembly GCA_013623685.1 of Fusarium transvaalense. NCBI lineage: Eukaryota > Fungi > Ascomycota > Sordariomycetes > Hypocreales > Nectriaceae > Fusarium > Fusarium transvaalense. The sequence goes on from JABFFG010000389.1 coordinate 21,229, forward strand.
TTAAGCCTTCTTTATTATATAGTTACTTACCTCTCATTATAGTTCAGTCCATATTGCTCAAAGGCTGATATAAATATACTGGGTTGTATACTGTACAATATATTTCTTTATTCCGTGAACCCACGGATACGTCATATCTAATAGTAAGCGTCGGAATGCTGAGAGCGGGGTTTCTTATTGGCAGAACGAGTTACGGGTCAAGGCAGGGCAGACAAAAATCACAAGACTCTTTTTATTCAAGACCAGCACATTTTATAGTGTCAGCCAGTCCATTTTCTTTTTTTCACGCGCCGCAGCTGACTTCTTTCTGCCAACATTGAATATTTTTCCTTCAGCTGCATGTTACCAGGATAAACAAACACGATGCCTCCTCTTCGGCCCATCTTACCAGCCTCTCAGGTATCCAGACGGGATATGCGAAGAGGGCCGCCGATAAAACTACCTCCGAAATACCAGAATGTGTCCTTGGCATGTGAGACCTGCCGTCGACGCAAAATAAAGGTGCTTATAGTTATGGAGATCCCCTAAAGTGGAACCGCGTTTGAAGCTAAACATCTATAGTGCGATGGCTCGCGACCTACATGTGGCACTTGTACTAAACAGGGAAAGGTTTGCCAATACAGGCCGAAACGGGAAGATGTTGGAAAAGAAAATGAACAGTTGCGGCAACAAGAGTCTATATATCGAGAACTCTTCGACCTTCTTCGCGTCATGCCAGAGCAAGACGCTACCGCCGTTCTGCATCGCATCAGGGCTGGAGTCGATGCGGCATCTATCCTGAGTCAAATCAAGAATGGACATCTCCTCATGCAGCTCTCGCTATCAGGAGAGACATGTCGTCGTCGATACGAATTTCCATACTTACCAGAGATACCTATCCACCTATCAATGGTAGATAATCCATATCTGGATTCGTTTCTGTATCAAGCGACGTTATCTCCGCCAAACAGCAGCAGCAGAGGTGTGAGTGGCGATGGTCAAGGTCGAGAGCTCATCAACAACCCCAACTCTCAACATCAACCTTTCTACAAAGCCAACAAACAAACTATAACTTATGAGACCCAGTACGCAGTCGTCTATTCAGTGCCTTACCATGCTACTCAAATGGTCGAGCCAATAATCGACAAACTGGAAGCAAAGCTATGGACTCGGGTCATCTCTGACAATCGGTTACTGAGAAAGCTTCTCTGTTCATACTTTCTCTATCCCCACCCTTGTGGCCCTTTTGTACACAAGGATCTATTCTTGGAGGATATGGCGTCAGGTCGAACTGACTTTTGCTCTCCATTGCTCGTCAATGCAGTACTTTCTATCGGAAGCGTAAGGGTCCCCTCATCCACGTTTTACACGAGGCAGAATTAACTTATCGTAGCAAAGTTGCCTTGAAATCCCGAATCGATCCAAGATCTGGCTTCCAGAATCTCTCACTTATCGATTCTTAGCGGAGGCAAGACGACTATGGGATCTGGCGTCAATGAAGAAAAGCTCGATCCCTACTATACAAGCCGCGCTGATACTCAGTTATACCATGACCAACAATGGTATGGATGAGATTGGTTCGTTGTATTCAAAACGGGCTTGTGAGATGGGTAAAGAATTGGATTTATTCGGACCAGACAAGTATGGACAGGACACGAACCTCGGCAAAGCTCGTGTGTTTACAGCTTGGGGAAGCTTTTCCTGGCAAGCTAATTTTGACTTTGCCTTCTTCCGTCCGCCATATCTCCAGCATCCTCCTGAGGTGCCATTACCTGACGCCGCAGTAAAGCCTCAATGGTACGGAGAGGTTTGGGTGCAATACCATGATGATCCAACAATACATCCGCTGCATGTTGGCTCCAAGTTGCAAGCTGAGGCAGGCTTGAACACAATCAAGCAGGAATTAAGGGCAAAGCTCTACGGGAAGCCGGCGTCTAAAGTGCTCACCATTCACGACATCGCGGTTTTCAAACAGAAGCTTGACGCTTGGAAGAACAAATTGCCGGAACCCATTCAGCCAAGAAAAGTTGTCTTTCCACTTCATTTGACTTTACAGTAAGACGATCTTTCCGTTACCACATGGACTGACAAGTAGTTGTTTATTATGCTAATTATTCTTGAGCGCCATATACCATCAGTTCGTGATCGCGTTGACACAAGTTATTGTCAATTCGTATGGCATGAACAATCCCGAGATTTTGAAGCTATACGGAGGTAAATCACCTGTGTCTGTGATAAACGAGGCCAAGATTATGCTTGAGACAGTCGTACGTCTCTACTACGCCAGACACAACTTTGAGTCCTACGACCCTTGGATGGCATTTGCATTGATCGTGATTGGCAACACGATAGTCGCCGACTTGGCCCAAATGCCCAGCAACAACGACCTTCGCATTGCGTCTGGCTACCGCTCAAGCCTAATTTGGCCGCACAAGGGTTGAAGAAGCAGGGGCTGAACTACCATGTTAGTAGACTCCTTGCTATTCAACTACAGAAAGCAATGGATCCTGGAGACTTGCAGTTGGTTCAGACACATGTCAAGGCCGAATCAATAGAGGACGATGAGCAGATGCTAATTGAGGAGCAATGTCACAGTCTGTGGCCGGTTCCGGGAATTGTGGATATTAATGAGGCTCCAGATAAGACTAGATTGAAGGAGCTGATAGCAGGTGTTGATAGCCTTCAAGTGTAGTCTGTTCTTACACCGACAGAAAACGAAATCAATGTATCTACTATGACCTTAACTCGTCTGGTGAGTAATAACTGCATGTTGTGTGACTGTGGGCTGTTTCTTCCATTGTCAAAACAGACTGCCTCTAACAGGCATTGGTTGTGATAGTCTCAAAGTCATTTGATATTGTGTTCTCTCTACATGTAACCCTGATCTATGTCCAGGGATACGTGCTTATCAATGTTCAACTCGACAGAAGCTATCATTAAATGGGTGCAGATCTTGTTCAAGAACCCGTGGCCACGGTTCGTGTATATTGATATTTATATAATGAGTGACGTGTTGCAGCTAACAGCTACAAACCTTCAGCTTCGCGTCTCTGCTATTCTTAAGTTCTTCAATCCGCGTTGATCAACATTTATAGTGTCCCTCGACCCAGACTTGATTGAGTTGAATCTTCAAGCTGTGTAGGCCCTCGCTTGGATTAGACAGCAATAAGCTTGTACGAGGCATACCGTCGAGGGTCGATCTTGTTCTTCCCGCCAGTTGGCCCATCAACAACGTCTGACTGCCCACTGCAATTAGAGTTACTGTAATTTCTCTTAGCACTGTATTTATATGAAAAGTCAAGCCACGAAGTTTACTTACCCGTAAAGGTGCAGCTTGACGTTAACTGCACTCCTGATTTCAACACCTTGGATGTTGCTGAGGTCTAGATTAGTACTGCAAGAGGGAACATTATCTGCAACCACACTTACGGGCTGCCTTCCAGCTGGTTGCATGTGTTGAGGTAAGGATTGTGCGTGCGGTCACGGCCGCCCTTGACGTCCCACTTCACCTATCACGGAGTTAGACGACCAAGTTTGCGACGCGATTGAACAAGTTCTTACATAGACGGTACCGCTCTGAGGAGCGTTCTGGGTCTCAAACTCTTCCTCCTCGATCTCACGCGGAATCTGAGCTTCTTCGCTGGACATGATAAGAGTGGTTGTGACTGAGTTGATTGAATGTTGTACTGATGAGGATTGTTCCGGGAGAAGGGGGGAATCAAGTCTCTTATTTATACTTATTGGGCCACCCGATCTGGCAGCATTCCGTGCGTGAGTGTCTCTAGAGACTGAGTCCTGATACTCGAACATACCCACCGCCTTTTCGAGATCTCACGATTTATTGTGAATACAATCTTCTCCTTCCAGACATTTGCATATGCATCCTCATGCCGCAATCCCCAATCGAGAGACATACTCTTCCCTTAAACTCAGCTACTTTGTTCCAAGCCACAATGCAAATCAAGACCACTTTCAGTCATGCCTATTGTCTCAGATCGTAAACAAAAGTCCTCCCTATCTAAGATCGGTCCTAGATGGCTGTATCTACTGGATTGAGTTGTTTTAGAGTTGTATCATCACAGTGATGGGGGGTTCTTGCAGTCGCAGTAATGAGTCTACAAGGCCCCAAAGTAACCAATTCTCTCGTTAAAGCATGCAGAACAGGTTTGTCAACACATACAAATACTTCAAAACAAGTCTCGCAACACTCAAGGCACATGAGTATCATGAGGGAGTATCTACTCAGGGACACAAGCCGACCCTCCCATGCATGCGATACTTCTCATCTGAAACGATCTTACTAGCAAATGAGTGCCGGCGGGTACATTGTACAGTGCCACTGAGTCGACTGCATCATTTTGAGACACTTCCGCGTCAGTACCCACGGTGTAATGGCGTATGGCTAATGGATACTTCGTAAGCATTGAGCTACACCGCTTTACGCCATGCATTCATCTACGACCCGTGTCTCAAACGCATCCTCAAAATTGTGATACTACTGGTGGCTCTTCATCGAAAGTGACAGAGGAATCTCTCCGAGCGCGCCGTGCCTCCCGTGCGGGGTCCTGGCCCGTCCCGTAGTTCCCTCCGCATTCTTTGCAGCCACTAGACTACGATCTGGATCGGAGTGATCGGTACATCGTCCACACTTGGAGATTAACGAGAGCCCCTTGCTTGGATTTGCAGAGTAGTTGTTTCTAAAGTTCTTTAGTATCGATCTATAGACCGATTAGCCGACAGGGACTCAGGCGGCTGAGTCCCATACGTCATTGTAGTGAGACGTCAAAATTCCTCCATGAAATACTACCAATCCATAATATGAAGTCACAAGAGGTGGGAGGTGCTGAAGTTACCATAGAGAATAAATGTATTCGATTATTAATTAAATTATATTTCATAGCGGTGTGGGACGCATAGGAATTCCTTGATGAGACAGCATGCGTGTTTATCAAATGGAGACACTTGCAGTTAGAACCATTATGGTTATTGACCCACTGTCATTTATGCAGAGGGCCTCTTTTTGCACCTCGATGCCGAGTACCATGCCACATATCGGACATCATGTGGTAATCAAGGTTCATAATAGCTATAATCAATTACAATCTGCATCCAAAGTCAGTGGATCTAAGTATAAATTCTTTGTCTATGAGACACCCCTGGCTCCACCTGTCACCAACATTCCATTCCTCAATGCAAAAGATTCTCTCACCAGATATGACGCACTTCTCACTCAACGGATCAAGATTCAAAGGACTTTCCATGAGTTCTTTTATGTTCTGTTGTTTCTACTTGAACCGCTCCCCAATGGATCCCCACTTCCAAACGACTAAGAGCCTTGACAGCCGCTCCAACGGTAGCATTCTTTAAGCATTATTCCTTCTCTACATCGAATTTCTTACTAATCGCTGCAGGACCATATCCTGGCGATGGCATGACGAGTAATGGCTATGTAATTGTCATCGATTCTACTTTCAGATGTAGCCTCTCAGCCTGAATAGAACTAAGGTCATCTTCACACAAGAATGAAAGCAGCTTTTGACATACTGAGGCTGTCTATCAGAGACTGTTCCGAGGTTGTGCTTCTTTTCTCTATGTGGAATATTAAATATAGATTATTCTTCCTCTATTAACATCGGATAGGTACACGCTGTAAGGTAAGTCAACACCTATTCTTTCCTTCCTTAGGTCATTGAAGTCCCCTTTCAACTTTGAAACACTGTAGTATGAGCTCGTTTTTAAAGTGGTCACAAGGCACGCAGCATCGCTCTCACAGTTCTTCGAGTCATATACACCTAGAATTCACACCTACCGTCCATCCTTTGCTCCGCGATCCGCTCCTCGTCATTTGTAGCCTTTTTGATAGGCATTGCAAGACAAAGAGCCGGTCATCCATCTCTTTCTAATGGAGGATCTAGCGGGTGAGTATACTTTGTCTGCTTCACAATGATTCATAGGTGCGGCTTCCCAGTACATCTGAACGTGATTGTCTAGATCTTTTTGCTTAACCTCTTTGGAGTTGTCTCAATTGTGAAAATGGCAGGTAAATAAGTACCGGAGCTTTTAGATATCGGAGAACATGAGCATATACGCCATCTTTGAGACCTAAATGGTGGTCGAGATCAATTCACATTGTGATTTCATGTGAGTGCCCTTGATCTATCTCGACGGAGATCTGCTACTAAGGTTCAAACTCAGGACAGAGCGGAATTGCCTGCTGATCGTTCTTCATGGTTAGTGCCGACTTCGGAGATTTGACCAAGGCTTTTATCGACTTCGGCATATGTTTTCTTCTAAAGGTGGATTCTGCTTGTCGAAATATTGGATCCATTCGAAGTATCTGGCAGTCTTCTTTCAGTTCGATTTGAACTGAGTCTCAGCGCCCTTGAGTTATCGACCACGCTTTTCGCTGGACTCAGTAGATCCAGTGTAGTAAGCAGGTTTTCTTGACCTATTATGACCGACAGCAGCAAGCTCACTATTCTCAATCTTGACCGATTACGTATTTTAGACTTGAAGCATTTAATGCCTTTAGTGCATGAATACAGGTCGACTAGCAGTCGATGTGTGTAAATTGGCGGTCTGTACTCTGTATCCGTAAAGAAGCACGGTTTCTTTCAATTATGGGGCAACATCTAAGCTATTTAAAAACTGCACTGCCGACTGCCGCGATCGTTCCAGACGTAGGTTCTAGACTAAACTGGGGTTCCCTGCTCCAAATATGGGGTTCCAGCCCAGACCCATCACCCCATCTCGTATTCCTCCATCAGGCGGTAAATAGGATTTCGGGTAGACGGCATAGCATGTAGATCATAATGAAGGGTGAGGCCTATATAAAGACTATGCCAGTGAGATTTCTAGAACTTTTCCCATCCAACTCACACACATACAACTTACATCACTTCTACAAGTTTAAACTCAACAAGAATTACTCTATTTCTATCCATCGATTTACTACCAAAACTATCAATATGCATTTCACCAGCTTCCTTACTACTGTCCTCGCCGCTGGCATGGTTTGTGCCGCCGAGGTAACAGAGTACAACGCCGTTGCCCTCCGTCAAGGCAACAAGGAAATCGACCACGCTGCCCTCCAAGCTTCCAACGGTCGCTTTGCCCTCAAGCTCAAGAACCAGCACGCCGCCTGTGACCGAGGCCTCACCGAGAACCAGGTCACCTTCAACATCAACAAAGATGGCGAGCTCAGCCTCTACACCTGGGGTAAGAACCCTCAGGTGGCCTACGTCGACCGCTCTGGCATGGGCCAGGGCATCCTCGGCTACGCCACCTATGGCGACAAGGGCTTCAACCTTCCCAAGAACGCTGAGACCAAGGGCTGGAAGGTTGCCAAGAACGGAGATCTCACTTTTGGTGGCAAGGGATTCCTCGCCTGCCCCAACAGCAAGAAGGCTGGCGGCTCTTACACTCTCTGGGCTGATGTCGGAAACAAGAACCCTGGTGGTAACAGCAACTGCCAGGTTATCACTGTCCGCACCACTAAGGACAAGGAGCCTGTTGCCTGTGTCTACTCTGCTTAAGTTCAGAGGAGGAGATATTCTTTGTATATACCTTAAACGTCTGATTCTGCAACCCTACTTTACTCTATAGTATCTAATTTGGATATGACCTGAGGGTAACATATCCTTCAGATCCACTTCACACCATCATTTTGAAGTCTCATACGTCCCATGTGTTATTCTTTGTCAGCTTCACTGTCCTAGAAGCAATTGCGTCCATACGATGAAGAGGTTCTTGATAAAGCGAAGGTCGCCCAGCTGAGCCCGGATGTCCAACTATACGCATCCCTAGGATGCAAAGAAGCGTGTGTGGAGACGTAAGCGACCTCAAATAATGTCAGCATACATAAGAGAATATATATATGCTACAGCAGTCAATACGAGATATAATATACCTCCAAAGTATAACACTACTAGCTAAGGTATTTGAAATTGCAGCTGAGTATCGCGATATCCATATACCCTTATTAGTGTTAGTTTTATCGCGGTAGAAAACTGCTGTGTCTTCACGTGCACTTCTTTGCATACTATGGCATATAGCAGTTCGTTTGGTTTTACTAGTTCAAGATGAACAGAAGATCAATAAGACTTGTGGATCGCACTGCAACTGGCTTTATTGCAATAACTTGTGAAATTATATCTACTGTATTCTTAAGTGATGCGTATTTGCTTTAATCGATGCTCCGTTGAGGCCAAACTATTATACGCAGTCAGAAGACAAGAGTTTCAATATTTCGAGGGACAATAGGTATTCGCCAATAGGGTAACCCAGGTTGATGAAAAAAGATAAGCCAGTGCGATAAGTTAGGAAGAAGTATGGATACTTGCTTCTATTTGCATAAAGTATGTACGTTAGTGTTAGTTATGAACGCGCTATGACTGTCTATGCAAGAATGGAAAAGTTGCCAAGTTTTGCATACGACCTAATCTCATAAAGACGGGTCCCGCGCCAATGAGACAACAGCTGGACCTGCAGATCAGGAATAGACTCCGTCAAGAATCTCGTATTAAGCTCGGTCTCATGACTTGATATAGGGTCGCATTGGCATTGAGTGAGTTGTTAATATATATATACTACGCACGTCTCCTTCAATTCAAGGCGTTCACCGAGATTATGACCTCATCATTGTCTATCAATCTAGTATTAATTATGACCGGTTCCGCTCTGCGCATTACCTTCGCCGCCGCCGCTGCAGCTGCCGCTTTCCCTGCTGTTGCTGTCGCGGCCAAGACTCCTGCCGGGGTCATCGCCGTCCCACTATCTCGAGATGAAGGCTTGACCACGTACTTTGTCAAGCTCCAGGTTGGTACACCACCACAGACGCAGTTTCTCAAGATCGACACGGGCAGTCCGCGATATTCTTTCTTGGACCCTCGAAATGAGGTTTGCCAAAGAGATGGAGACCCTTGCCATGAGTTTGGTACCTTTAACAACGAAACGTCTTCGTATGTCCCTTATTAATCCCTGCTACTTTCTGTGGTTGACCATCAATGTAGAACAAGCCAATACCACGGTACTGGCTTTGCGGATGCCTTGGGCTATGTGGGCCAGGGCGACTATCTGAGCGACACCGTAGTCTTGGGCGGTGTTTCAACTGATGACATGTATTTCGGCTACACATCTAGATATAGTTTCCCAGACAAGCTCAGCGGCGACATCTACACAATTCTTGGTAAGATGCGGCCTTGAGAAAACAAGCTCATCTAGTCTAGAAGTGACTGACAAAATAGGTTTGTCGCTGGAGTGCGGGTACGACTTCGCTGGCCCCAAGTGCACCGATAAGGCGTCCGCCTATGCGATGCCAGAGCTTAAGAATGCCTCTAAAATCAACTACCTGGCTTCAAGCATCTACCTTGGGCCAGACGAAAAAGAAGCTTCCAATGCTTTGATGCTTCTTGGTGGAGCCTATGACAAAGCAAAGATTGGTGGCGACCTAATCACCGTGCCTATGGTTGACCCTTTCGATGTGCAGCTGAGTGGCGGCCAGACCAACTCGGTCAATGTCACTTCTGTCGAGGTCTTCCTTAGTCAGGACAACAACCGTACAACAGAAACATACGGCGATAAAGGCGTTGGCGTCCCCGTGCTACTAGACACTGGTGTCGCGAGCTGGTACCTTACCGACAAGACCATGGCTCCTATCCACCGCGGTTTCGGCATCACCGAGGAGCCTGGGTTTGGGCAGCGGTATTTCGTTGTCGACTGCAAGTATGCCGACCCCAAGCGCTCCGACGGTTACATCTCTGTCGAGTTCAGCGACCACGGCAAGATCAAGGTTCCGTTTCACGGCTTGGTATCACAGTTCCCAGATGGCACCTGCGGAGTCTTTGCTAGTTCTCGTGGCGACACTTTGGCCATATTCGGTGACCCTTTCTTGCGCAATGTTTATAGTATCTTTGATCAGGAGAACCTCTCTATCTCTATGGGACAGGTCAAGCATACAGCTGAGGAGAGTATTGTACCTTTGCCTCAAGGAGGTTTCAAGCCAACTTAATACAAGCGGCAGAAAAAATGGTAACATCTATAGAGACATCGCTTGGACATAATGAGGATACATAGCTTGTTTCTACTATATAGATCTAATTCCCTCTCCCGGACTGAAACTACATGACGTAACAATTCGATCGCGTCGTTGGCCTTGCCATCTTTCCAGTACATTGTTGCGAGCTCCTGCTGAGATGCAAGTCTATCCGGGTTACTTTTTTTTTAACGTTGCTACCTGGATCGTTACCACACATTTCAATAATTGAAGGGCCCGCCTGCACTGGTTGTCTTGCTGGTATGTCCGTACGAGCTCAAATTGTGACTCAAGTCTAGATAAATGCGTCTTTGACAATGTCGTCACTCTTATCGCAACCACATGCTCTAATGCTTGGATTGCCTCTTTTACGCGACCAGCAACACGATATGCCATTGCGAGTGCGTGCTGTGACGCTACGCGATTGCGGTTCTCTTCTGGCAATACTCTTCTGAGCGCCACTACACGCTGCTCTAGAAGACAAATTGCTCCTATAATCTCGTTTTTGTGATAATATGCCATTCCGAGAGTTAGGGTCACGGCTCTAGACATTGGGTTCCCTGGGTCTTCTGTGTTTTCAAGAATCGCCATCAGCTGTTCAAGGATTTCGATGGCCTCCTCGTCTCGTCCGTCTCTGCAATGGCTTTGGCCCACATCCGCGTTGCTACATGCACCAAGCTATGCATATCAAATATGTCACTGTCGTCTTGTTTACTCAAGAACTTGTACCCGCAGAGCGTTCCAAGTGCTCTTGTCAGTTGCTGTTGAGATTGGCCCTGCGGTAGGATGGATGGATCGGGGTACGGCTTTCGGCTCGATACACCCGATGAGGAGGAGAAGGTCTCCGGCAAAGCTGTCAATCCTGCCGGTTTGTTGGAATGAGACGAATCAAGTCCTAGCCACCGCGTTGTGAGAGTCTCTTCAAGAAGTTCTCCATTCAGCCCTGTCAGGCAGGTGTTATCTGCAGCATTATCGCCCACTCTGGATCAGGGATATTACACCAAAGCGCTGGTAAACCGAAGTTCCAATTGTTAGCCACTCATAGTTGACATTCAGGGAAAGAATATAAATAGACACCCTCTCAACTACAGATAGATTTCTTATTGGCTGAATTGCGTTAACGCTTTGTTGCCCGAGGGGGGTTTTGCCCTATAGGGCCAGTATGTGGAGTAGCAACCAGAAATCGGATATTTGTCCCGTCTATAGGATTCGCAAGCTAATCAGAATGGGGGCATATTTTGTATCTCTCCACGGCTTACTAGGATCGCTGGGCAGTGCAGTTGTGGATAGAAATTGTCAAAGCGAGTCTGAAGTACCCTTTCGACCGTTCTCAACGCAATAATATATGGGGTAAAGGGTCCAGAGATTTGCCTAATATCCCACACCGCCGAATCTAGTCTTGGTATGTATTGAAAAGATTTTAACAGTATTCGATGTGTTTTTCCCGTTTTCCAAAGTCAAATACTGACTTCTTCCATCGCTCTACAGCTTGAAGCCATATTACGTATATACTTCAGAAGTAACGGTACTCTCATAGGTATAAGAAAGCTGCTCAGCAGCTTATGCACTTCTTCTTCCTCCAACATATACAACAACTGACCAAAATACCAAGCTTCCACTTATCAGTCAACCTGTCAGCTTTTTGCCCTGGGCAATAGTATCCTGGAGCCTGCATGAGTAGAAGTAGGACCCGTGTTATTGCCGAGAGTACCGTTGGCAAAATGCCTTAATGACTTTACTATCAGATCTACAGGGTCTCAATCTTAGCTATAAATGAAATACTTTCCACAACAAAGATGTTTGTCTCATCATCCAGACTCCAACTACTTCTTCAACCTTGTTCCATTCTAAACACTCAAAATGCACTTCCCAGCGGTCGCTACAGTGGTTCTCACGACTTTGTGCGCTAGTTCCCAGGCTTGGGAAGGTACGGCTCTTATTGTCCCTCCCCCCTTATACTTTCTGTTTCTTTGCTAGTTTGAAGCTGACGAACGTGACCGCAATAGTCTTCGCCTACGATAACACAAGGTTTTGAGATGCCAATGATAATACCAGATACCGCGTAATCTCGGGTGCTCCTAACCTTGGAAAGTGCATGACCTTCGATTCGGACATGCCTGGTACCAAGTGCAAAGAGTTCATGAATGGCGGTATTACCAGCGGAGGTTGCACTTCGGGTTCATTGCAGCCTCAGCCCATGTCCCTTTTTGCTGGGCATTGTGTTACCTTCGATACGCCTGGGTGCAAAGGCAGATATGTAATTCATGACAACGTTAAGCCTGGCAATTGTGCCTCGCATATTGGCTTCGGCTGGGGTAACATTCGTTCCTTCTGGTGCTCAGGCTGTAAGTCTATGGTTACATGAAACGCTCCAAAGTCCACGCTAACATACTTCACCACAGAAACAAGAGGCAGGATATTCTATAACAAGTGAGGATAAAATCTGGACAAAGGTCAAAGAAATTCAAGAGTCAGACAAGTACATTACCCATGGGTTTTAGAGGATATTTCTTCAGCCAAGACAGTTAACTGGCCTCTAGATAAGATTATTTCATGCCACAGATTATTCAATAGCTATATATTACAAGAGTACTTGAGAATTCTGAAAAGCACAAGGTAGCTACTGTAAAGCCGAGTGTAGAGACAAGTCACTATAGCAGACTTCACAAGAAGCTGATTTAAGTCAAGGTCAGAAGTGAGGTTAAGAATCCCTCCCAGTCTTACTGCATAGGGCAAATAGCCTAAAAGTCTAATCAATTAGCTCGGCTGATTATAAGCTAGACCAATTAAGGTGTATAACAGTATTGCAGCTAAGATTTTCGGTTTTAGCGAGTCGGGTGTTACTAATATTCGTATCATCCTCAACATAATCCAATAGAGTGGGAGGATCCGCTTTCTCCATATCCGCAGCTAGAGCTATCATAGTCGTAATACTGTTTGACTAGTCGGTCACTGAACTTTATCAAGTATCAGGCCTCAAGCAGAGTTGCATAGATGAGACCCGTGTTTTGCTGTCAAGATAGTAAAGAGTGGCTGCTCTTTCTCTAACACTACATCCGCTTCGTAAGACGACGAATAAAAGCAAATACTGAAAAAATTCAGGCTTCTCCTTATCCGCAGATCCTAGTCATTATGGAGGAGCACTGCCGTATTGCTGTGGGCCAGCGTCTCATGATACGCGGGGGGTGTTAGGCACCTTGGGGAAATTCCAGAGAATTATACCAGAGCCCGATCCGCCACACTTCTTGCAACCGACAAGAACCGGGACGATAGTTGGTTCAGAAGAGTCGCTTGAAGTGGTGGTAATCCAAGTGTTGGATGTCCACTCGGGATGTCCACTAATAGTTGAAGGTGCGAATCCCTCGGGAGCATCGGTGACAGTGGGGAACGGTGCGTCTCCAGCGGCGGTGGTAGTGACGGGGGCTGGGTTCAAGGTCACTGATGGCTTCTCAGTCTCAGTGGTCACGTTGCCAGGAGCAGAGACGGTCTCATCAGGTGAGCCAGTTTCGATTGAGTCAGTGTCCTCTGTTCTGGCTGGCACATCAGCTGTGCCGTCTGTCGCGACACCAGTAGCGTCAGGTTGTCCCTCAGTTAGAGCGGCAGAACCAGTCACATCTCCAGATGGATCGTCAGGTGAGACAGTTCCAGAAGTACCCTCAGTAGGAAGAGCTCCATCATCCGTAGTCTCGTTGTTGGCTGCATGGCCAGATGTCTCGACGGGAAGATCGGCAGCAGCGCCGGTCTCGAGAATTGAGTAGCATCACCACCGCCGAAGACAGAAGTCTCAGTGCCAGTGTCACCACCACTGGGTTGACCAGAGATATTGGCAGTTTCGATAGCACCGACACCATCCACCAAACTGGATCCCTCTGAAGGTGATACAGTGTTAGTGGTATCTCCTGAAGACTGACCAGCAATATCAGTAGCAGTGCCGGTCTCTGGTAATTCCGTGGCATCATCACCACTAAGGATTGTGGTCTCAGTACCAGAGGCGTCACTGCCAGGTTGTCCGGGTTAACCCGGAGAATTGGTAGGAACCACAGGTGCTTCACCACCCTCAGTGAACTCAACGCTGCCAGATGTAGATGATGCCGAGATGCCCGCGGCGTCGGAAGCCTGACTAGCATCTGGAACATCTCGCCCAGCAGCTGTGGTTCCCGAAGGTGAGATAGGGTCTACTGTCACAGAGCCCTCGGGAAGTCCAACAGTGTGACCTCCAGAACCCTCTGTGAAGGTCTGACTGGAATGAGTGGACACTGAGACATCCTCCTCGCCTCCATCAGAGCTATCTGAATTGTGATTCTCAACTGTATCATCTTGACTCATTTGTGTAGGAATCAAGTATGTGGAGGGGATTGGTGGAGGAAGATCATAGCTGTGATGAGCGACGTCTCTGGCTAGTTTATAAGGACTGCCTAGAGCGCCTGCGCTCCAAAAAACCGAGAGTAAAGAGCGTTTCATGGCTTTGAGCAAAAGAGCATAAAGACAAAAGAATGAAAGAGTAACTTGAGTAGACAATTAACTGACAAGAGAGCGTACTTCTTCTGTTAGACTAACGAGCCTGTGGTTGGGTTATAAGACTGTAAGAGGACAGTATTATATCTATACAACAAACCAGGGAATAATGTTGAAATACACATTATAGAGATTATTTTAGGCTTAGTACTGCTGGAACCTCTCACATAGTTGATTGGATCTAGGAGTGCTGCATCAGCATGTAGGATCCAGAAAGAATATGGTCCCGTAGTGTCTTGTTTCGAAACAAGGAAAGAAATTGGAGGGGGATTGGGCAGAACCAACACAAGCTTGCATTAGTGCACCTTCATGCTATCGTTAGTGAGTAAATGTCGCCAGCAGCTGAATGATGGGCCAGGTATAGTGGATGTCAACCACGCTAAAGGACACTAAAAAATGCATCTAAGCCTTCCATGTACAGTATCTGGCCAAAAGTCTGACCCCACCCAACCAACCACCCAATTTCAACGCGACTTCAACGTGACAACCCTCCCTAACTAAACCACCATAACACAGTCTCAACGATGTCGGAAAAAGCTCTTCTTTGTGATATCATTTGTCCTAACCGAGGAAAAAATGAGGAATTTTCCCCGGAAGCAAAAGCTGCGATTTTTGCCCTTTTTCATACAGGCATGCCAAAACGCGCTGTTGCGCGGCAGTTTAAAACAGACCACCGTACAGTTGACCGTATCATTAAAAGATTCATCAAAACACGCACATTTGACGGAAATACTCGTACCGGGCGTCCTTCGAAGCTAAATCGAGCAGAGAGAAGGAATATTCTAAGGTATATTCGACAGGATCGTTTTATATCATGGGATCGCCTCCGGGATTTAATGGATAACTCTGTATCAGTCAGAACTATCAAACGCGCCGTATCCTTCCACTACAAGAGAAAATGGAAGTCAATGGACCGACCGAAGCTTGATAAAGAAAAAGCAAGAATCCG
>JABFFG010000390.1:0-33027 GCA_013623685.1 Fusarium transvaalense
CCCCCATTTCTCCCCAATATCTCCCCCACGACCCAGCAAATGCACAAACTCCAGAGTTTTCAAGAAGAGAATCCGGGACAGTAACGTCTGGGGACTCCTCATTCCACTCCGCGTTCACCACCCAGAAATGGCGGAGATGAAGGAGTGGTGAAACACCAGCTGACCGTGAACGGGCCCTATAAACCGGCGGTAATTCGGCGCTGCCCGACCACAGTTGACAAAGAAAAAGGCTGAGTTGTCGTGGATAGTTGAACTTGTCACCCGTATTTTCTTCTTCCACATCCGACTTTTGTAGAACTACGGAGTATACACTACTCTTTACGTATTGTTTTCCGACACGAAAAGAGAATCTTCGCTCCAGGATCATCTCGGTGAACCGGTGAGCGGGAGATTCAGTCAGCTGAACAATCTATCTAACCCAAGATACAACAAAAAAAGGAGAACGACCCAGCCGTACGATGGGGCTCATTCGACTTTTGGATCATGGCAAGGCTTAATTGCCTTTTTGGTTATGAATGCATAGCCAGCTGTTGGCCAAGATACACGCGGTGGAGAAGAGTGCAAAGTTTGTAATCCAAGGGGTATTCTGACTGAGAGACTCTGACCCAACCGCTGTCACAACTTTACTATCGAATCATCAAGATTCATGCGAAATGTTGGCTTACCAACAGTCGAGCTTGATACGTGGTTAATGCCTCTTGTCGACCAAACTTGCATCAAAGTCGAGTGTTGCAAGGTTGTGTATAGGCGATCCCAAACATATCAACACATCATATCATAACCCCTTTCAAGCCCGGCTTTTCACATCACGACTTTGCATGAGACCATAAGACTAGTGTCATCGTCTCGTCTCGCTACAAATCGGAACGTGTATATAAATGGATAGTCGATACACGAGTAGATATCAACTGTCCTATCTTTCGATGTCTGTTATGCAGTCTAGGCAGCACAACACTAATGCACTACGCCTATTTCCGAACCATAATTGATAAGACGTCGGTAATCTATATTCGGAAATCCGGATGTCTATCAGAAGGAATGTGTTAGGCAGGTGATCAAGCTTGAACTCTTACCGCAAGACTAAGAAGCTAGTAATCACCAGTGCGGAACCGTCTTGGTCATGTGAGCAGCGCGCTGTGTTGCAGAAACTCAGGGTCTTGTCTGATCGTAGTCTCCTGCATAATCCAAGTGTCGGGTCGTTTTTTATTTCTTTGCAACAATAGCCTGACTGAATTAAAGTTTTGTTGACGCGACTATGGATCATGTTTGCTGTATCAATGGGTGATGATCTATACTCAACACGCACTACACCACGTGAGAGAAATTGTAAAGCCATAAACTCGTCTTATTCAGGGTCCAATTTACTATTTCAGAGAATTAACACGCCAAATGACCACATGACAAGTCATTAATGAGGTTATCGTTGATCAGCATAGGGTAGTTAACTGGGCCCCTGCAAGATCTATCCACTCGCCCTGAATATCGACAGGGTCTATTCTCGGTCAGTCACCCTTTTAAGGAGCTTACTATGTATGTATGTGAAGAATACTGCATCAAGACATATTTTTGGTGTAAAATCCAGGAATTGTTCGCAGAGATGGTATTCAAACGTTAATACTACCACCAAAATGCTATTAAACTTTACCATGAACCTCTGGGCTGATCTAATTTCGGCAAAGGCCGGACCCCTCAAAATCTATCTGCCACGTTGACAACGATCTCAATCTCCCTTGATCCGAACTGAATGAACTAAACCGATCTCAACAAAGGATTCTCAACAAGATCTAATATCATGGCTTACTACTGCATCGACTGTGACAAGCTCTTCTACGCGGGGAAGAAAGCTCGCGACCAGCACTGTCAAGCGACAGGCCACGCGCTCCCACAATTCGAATGTGACACCTGCAGTTTCTGCTTCGACGACGAGTATGACCGTTGCGAGCACATGAACCTGGAGCTTCACTGGGCTGAGAATGCGCCAGAGTGCAAGATTTGTCATTTCCGCGCTGTGACCAAGGCTGAGATTGCGAAGCATGAGATTGAACTTCACAATTACTGCGCTGACTGTGAGCGTCAGTTTCAGAATTTAAATTGTATTCGACAGGTGAGTCTAGAGATGCCAATTGTATAGACACAGACTCTGACGAAATGTAGCATTTGAATGGAAAGATTCATCGCACGTCAGCGGTAAACTGTCCGTTTTGCAAGACGAGTTGCCGCACAGCGACTGGACTATCGCATCACCTTGAACGAGGCTCTTGTCCACGGGTTCCAATGAATCGTCATAAACTCTACAAATACATCAAGGGTCGAGATCCTGCCAGTGCCATCGCAAATCAACGTCTCGAATGGCAAGGAGACAAGACATATAGCATCAACCCCAGACTCGCATGGAACCACTGGGTCAAAGCCTACGAATGCTATTTATGCCACAAGCTCCATTCTTCGCTGCAAGGCTTGAGACTACATCTTGAATCACCAAAGCATCAGCAGAAGCTGTATCATTGCTTCAATGTAACTTGCCAGAAGGAATTCACCACATTGGCAGCTCTTATCAATCATCTGGAGAGTGAGACTTGTAGGATAATGCGGTTTCAGCAGGTGCAGAAGACGATTTCGAATATTGTTGATCCTAATCGGATGATTTCCAACACGAAAGTGTTTTTATAGGAGCTTTTGCTACCAGTTTGGCTTGTGTGTATAGTAGAATGGGACGAGACGGAGTAATTGGGAGGTATCAGCGTGGGAGTTGATATCCATTCATCGTTATTATATGGTATCTGGGCCTACAGATGAGTTGCAGCTCGCACTGCGCTATTGACTTTTCTTTCTTTACTCTACTTTCTTGAGCTCCTAGCCGAACTATGCGTGATTGTTCAAGGTGTCAATGAACTACCTTGTCATTACACCTTGAACGGGATACCTCAGTGTTGCACCTGGAGCAGAACATACCATTGCAACTCAGCACCAACGGTCAGAACAGGGCAAATGTCTAGAAACTACCACTGGGTTCCGAATGCGATACGTCTCGTCAAGCATTCCATGTGTCGAGTCCGAATATTTAATCACTGCCACTCCGATACTGCTACGCTGCTGGAAACTCTTCCTACGGATAAGAGTAATGAATACATTCCGTTCCCACTTCTTAGTCCTTTATGAATCCGAGGCCATGGTCTATCTTGGGATGATGATACTATAAGCCCCCTTATCCATCCACTCGGTCCAATCCAAGATCACACCTCTATCGAGCCATGCATTGAGGTCGCTCCAAAACGATAACGGGCGACTGAAAGTACACGGCACTCCTTGATTACCTACTATACCTAGCAAGAACGGCAGGTTGGGGGTTCCTGCCTTCAGCCTTATTGCTTTCTGTGAATCACAACCATCACGTGCGTATCCTCAAGTTGACGCCTTCTTCTCCTCCTCACACTTGCCAACTTCTCGCTTTTCTTCCCCCTGCACTCGACTTCCACCTCACCACATCCATTTTACATCTCAGAACACATCCAACCCCAGCACCTGATTACTACAAGATGGCATATTCGTGTGGAACTTGCTAGAAACAGTTCCCTGCGGGCTGGAGCGCCCGAGAACGGCACTGCAATGCCACAAGACATTACGCGCCGAATTGGGAGTGTGAGATTTGCGGCATGGGCTTCGATCGTTACAAACACTGCAAATATCATGAGATCAATGAGTGTCTTTATTGTTCGGATTGTCAGCAGGACTTCTGCAGCTGGACAGCCATACAACAGGTATGTTCCTCGTTCCTTGGACTTGCATCGCTGACATTCCTAGCATATGAACTCGAGCCGCCATGGAGGGCCGGGGCACCTCACGCATTATCGAAATCAAGCAGGTGCTGTTTCCCATCATCAAGGCAGAGGAGTTGTGTGTCCATTCTGTCGAGCAAACTATCGAGCCGCCAGTGGTATTGCTCATCATCTCGAAAATGGATGCTGCCCCTGTGCCCCCTTGGACCGAGATACTATGTACCAAGAAATCAGAAAACGGGACCCGGACGGCCTCATCACGAACCAGTTCCTCAAATGGGAAGGTACGGTTCATTACGAAGCGACATATCTTGCTTACAATCCGTACCATGGCCAATACGAGTGCTATCTCTGTCACGATCTATTCCGACATTTGTCGAGTCTCAACCAGCACCTTGGCTCACCTCGACATCAGCAGAATCTGTACCACTGCCCGAACAGATCTTGTTTCAAGGAGTTTACGACACTCGGCGGACTCGTCAACCACTTGGAAAGCGAATCGTGCCGTTTCGTGCGGTTTCAAGCTGTTCAGAATGGCATTCGAGGACTTGTATCTTCGAGTAGAAGCCTCGGATTTGATTAGGGTAAAGAAGGACCAGTTGATATTGAGAAGAAGGATTACCCTAGTATCTCGATGATTGAAATGGGAGACTGACGCAAGACAAAGGATTATGATACCGAAAAAGGTTTGGGGAGCCAGAGATACATTGCATATGCTCGTAACCAATCCGGTTGTTCTTTATTGCATATGCCAAGAGGAGATATTGTTTTCAAAGAGTGTCTGAATCATGTATGTTTAGCCCAGATGGTCAGCCAATTGCAATAATTGCACTGTACAATACGTCGGACATTGTCTCCAATCAGATCAGATCGGATAGGAAGATTGATGTCCAATTACAGTTTGATCCGAGTCATGCTCGCTTTAGAGCCTCATCTCGATTGTTCTGCCAGTGTCTCACTCTCTATTTCCCATTGAGATCGCTATTCCCGCCACCGGAAATCGTATCACGTGGAGTGAGCAGTCATAAAAAGATATCCCTGTATTAAAAAGTGATAGATAAACTGAGGCTGACCAGCTTATGTATTAGCTGTTAGCGATCCAACATCACTGTGGCGATTGCGCTTTGACAATCATCGACTACAAGGGCTGGGTAAGTCCCTGACTCAAAACGCTTAGCTGGAGTGCGGAACATGACAGCAGCTTCTGCCTATAGGCGCGGAGGTCCTCTCTGTTATACGACTGTGGATTCACGTATAGAAGGAATATTCACTAGAGAAACTAGCCGATTAGAGTGGTGTTTAGAACTCAGCCTCAATGGTCTCATGAATAAGTTGAGGCGAGTTTGGGACTTTTGTAGCATACCTACTGTACGTTGAAACGCATTGACGGATCTAACTTGAGGATCGCTCTCAGACGTTTTGTAAGTGATCAATCACTCATAATACGGGCTTTAGGAAAAGTCTTCTTCTTATTGCCGTGGTCTCAGATATGGTTTTAACTACTTGTGGTTACTTTCATATGCTGGACGAAAGGAATATCCGCAGATAAACAAGGGAACCATAGGATGTTGAGCTTTATGCCTGCACACGGTAGTCCTAATTCATTCGAATGATTCATGCAATTTATAATTATCTAGATATTGCTCTGTTTATGTAACTCGTGACGGGCTGGCTGAAAAGCTCTTCGTAGGGGATTCGGGTTATGGTCCGATACACTAAAACTAAGGACATGGACTACCGTGACGCCGTTCCCGCACGTTGAAAACTCTACGTTAGTGCCCGCAAGACTCACACCCATTTCTTTGAGTCCTGACGGGAAGAATGCTGTGGGAATAGCGGACCCTGTGTTGAGCCCGGATGACATCCAACTAGACAAAGGTTAAAAGACCACGAGTCAAGATGGCATGTTTAGTTATCAACCAAAATGCTTGGCTTTATGAGTTCTATTTCTGTATAATTTATATGTATATGTATGTATCTATCTATCTATATATATGTCTATTCCGGGATTAAGCGTACTTGTTAATCATCTTAAGGATGGCCTCGTTAATCTCCTTGGGGTTTGTGGCACTGAGGTAATGACCACCTCCCTCAACAAAGTCAAGCGTAGCTTCAGGGCTCGACGTAAAGAGTTTGATATGCTCAACGGGCACAGTCGTGCCAAATACAGGATCCGCAGTACCCTGAAATGAAACAATGGTTAGCTCTGCGCGTACTCGGGTTTAGTGCACCCTGGTTGCGTCACTCACCTGAAGCCAGTAAACGGGGCACTTGACGTCTCGCAAGCGAAGAAGGAGACCGTCTCGCTCAAAGAGGTTGACGACGGCAATGCGGAGCTTCTTGCGGCCCTCATCCCCACTGTAGACCTGCTTGAGGGTCTCGTCCCAGAAGGAAAGGAGCTCGGGAGATGGGTTGCTGCCGAAGCCTACGGACGAGACTAAACCGCGCCAGACTTCGGGAACGACAAAGTCGGGCGTAGGAGTTGAGCTGCTCCAGCTCTCGAAGAAGGGGCCGAGTTGGGTCTTGGGGTCCCAGCAGCCCTTTTCGCGAGAGTCGGCGGACTCGTAGTCCATTGAGGTACCGAGAGGCAGTAGGCCGAGGATCTATGAGAATGAAAATGTTGTCAGTCAAGGGTTCTCGTGTCTAACTACATCAGGTATGTGAAATGGCCAAACTAGTTAGTGTCTGGCTAGTCCTGGGTCTGCCGTATGTCACCAGCGACCAGGAACAAAAAAACAGGTACAGAGAAGAAACAGAACGTACCTTTTCAGGGGCAAGAAGAGCCATGCGAACAACAATCCAGCCACCTGCGCTGGTTCCCAGAGCAAAAGCCTTGTCAACGCCAAGAGCCTCCATAACCTGCAAGTTCATAATAGCCGAGTCCCAGTAGGTGAAATGCTCCGACTTGACGCTGGTGGCGCCGTGTCCAAGAGGCTCGATGGCGAGGAGATTGACAGCATCTGTGAGGTCCTTGGCAGCGAACTGAGACTCAAAGAGTGAGGAAGTGGTGCACATGGAGTTGACGAGGACGAGGGTAGGCTTTGAGGCGTCGATTCCCGCGCCAGAGACTCGATAACCAGCATCGATGCCTCCAAGGTGGGGAACGCGGATAGTAGTTTTGGCAGCCATGGTTTGTTTTTCTCTTGTGTAAGTTGATTGATAGTCTAAAGTGAGACACGGGATGTCAATAATGACTGAAGATCTTTGCGAGGGTAAAAAGAAGAAAGCAAAAAAAGGAAGTATAGTACGTATGCCAGTTCGTTCCTAGTCTTCAGGTGCAGGAACTAGAATACATCAGGTCAAATGCTACCTATGTACTCTTTTTTTCAGCTCATAAAACTTATTGGAACCGAACCTAGGCGACGATCAAGGGGCCGCGAGGTGATCAAGTATCCATTATGGGTGGCCATTGTTTGGACTTTGATCCGCAAGGGGATAGTTCTCCGCGAGATGGACGGCGCCGTTCCGCGCGGAATCCGAGTTGACTCCAGCAGAACTGAAGATCAAGTGGACTGGATTGAACGGGCGCTTTGCTAAGGTAAGGCTGTTGCGAACAGACTTGACTTTGACGGGACGGACCGTTGATAATTGTGGTTATTCAGTTTTTTACGTATTCCACACTTTTTGTATACATGTCCAGAATAATATGTTGTTGGTTCATCAGTTCAGATCTTGAAGGATGCGGAATGTCGTGCTTCTCATCGCATCCTTCACCACGTGGTTCTGTGTCAGATTTCTCTCGGCAATGAATAAATGATCCACACTATCAGGCCAGGCCAGGCCAGGTCCCCCTACCTAGGTAGTCCTAGTTAGAACAATTGATTGTTAGAGTGCATATAATTTCCAGGGATTAAAGCACCACCACCATGGTACAGGAACCAAAGAACCAACAGATCAAGTCCATGTGAGGCGCAGAACAAAAGAAAAAGAAAGGAAAATCTGAGAAATGATGAATGAAATAAGACGTATTTCTAGTCATATAAAATGAAGTAATTATCATTTCATGATTCAAAACCTCACTTCTAGAAAATGTCACTAGACCTTCATAGACCAATCGGAATGCTGAACCCCTTGACCCTTTAGTGTTGCAACTCTAAACAAGACATCCAAAAACCCACTCTTTGATCAACACACACCGGATCATATCGACCGGACTCTTGGGCCTGTTTTATTTTATTGCTGTTGGACGAATAATCAATCACTTGAGCCTCCATCTCTTGTCTCGCGGAGCCGGACCCCGAGACGAAGGATTCAGGAAGCCCCTAAAGAGGCGATGCACTCTTCAGTTCTGAACGTACTAACCGTTGTAAACCAGTACTGACTAGGCCCTCGTTATATTCTCTTTTGGGTATGGAACTTGTAACTTGCCACACGAGTCTTGACCCTCCCCGTGTCTGCGGATGAGTCGGGTTTCGTTGCTCCACAAGCTAACCTGGGCTGGGGGGGTGAATATCGAATGTCATCTCGAACAAGACAAGAAGCAGACGTTTTTCTTTCTCTCTTTCTCCTGCACTAACTAACTCCTTTGTTGAAGATGTTTTATACCTGGCCCGACCCTTCTTTTATTGTTTTACTTTGACTTGCGTGTTGTGTGCTTTGTTCGTTTTTTCTCTCTCTTCAAACAGTTCTAGCTGTACCCGTTCCTTTTTGTGTCTGCAACTATGTCGGATGAATCTCAGCTCCCTGGCCTTCCTGGCTTTGACAAAGAAAACATTCAACCATGGACCGTCGAGGTAGTTGTTTCCATGACTGTTCTGGCTTTGGTGTCGTGTGTTGGAAGGTTGTATAGTCGACATCTAAAAGCACAGAAACTATGGTGGGACGATTATGTGATTTTGTTTTCCATGGTAAGCAACACTTTACTCGGGTATACACTGCAAGATGAATGCCTAACAACCTGTAGGCTTGGAATTTGGTCGTCGTCGCCTTCATCTTTGTCATGCACAGCAGTGGAATGGGCCTCCACGCCGACAAAGTCCCCCTTGATCAGATTGTCATGATGGCAAAGTGGCTCGTCGTGGCAGAAGTTCTCTACGCTTGGAACCTGGGGTGGACCAAGTTGAGTCTCTTGCTCATGTACTACCGCATCTTTCGCGTGCCCTACTTCAAGAAGATGGCCTGGTACGTGGGCACTTTTGTCTTTGCCTGGGTCATCACCATTACGTTCCTTTTCATCTTCATCTGCGTCCCTGTTGCCAAGCTGTGGTACCCCGATCTTCCAGGCCACTGCATCAACCAGGTCGGCACCTGGATCGCCAACGCCGCCTCGACAATTTTTACCGATATCGTTATCCTGTGTCTTCCTATCCCGCCCATCTGGAAGCTCCAGCTCGACAGGTCTCAGAAGCTCGGTTTGACAGCTGCCTTTGCCATTGGTTCTTTCGTCGTCTTTGCCTCGGCTTATCGAACAAGTGTGCTCTTCACCTACTCCGACAAGGACCCGAGTTACACCCTCGCCCCGACGGTGGGATGGACCGAGATCGAAATGTCGGCCGGTATCGTCTCTGCGAATCTCCCAACCATGTTGCCCGTCCTCCGCCTCTTTGCCAAGTTTACCGGTTTGAGCAGCTTCGCATCGACCATACGTAGCGGCCAGCGCTCCAAAGGAGACCAGTCAACCAAGGGACTCAAGTCCAGCGACAACCACAAGACACACAGGAGCACCAACTCTGGCTCCGTGTCATCCAACAATTTCTACAGACTCCCCGACGAGAACGATTCCGACGGTCTCATCAAGGGTGCCAACTTTACCGAGTCGACTGTCCCTATTCAAGCCAGATTACGACCCGATATCGAAGGTTTTGAGCTCACGACCAAGACGTACAACGCTAGAGTGGATGGTAGCAACAGCAGCAGCGAAGAGATCTTGCAGGGGATCAGAGTGCACAGGGAGTTCCATCAATCAACGACACAGAAATAATAATTCGGCAACACGAGGCAATCATGATATAACTTGACATTATTGGAATATTATGAGCGGGTGGGATACCAACAAAAATAAGCAACAACGACAGCGTCTTTCTCTCGTTTAGAATGAAATACCCAATAAACTATCTAATTTTACTATACATATTTATCACGACACGATATATGCAGTTTTTTCTCCTCGCACTCCAAGACCTGTGACTTACAAGGTATGAATGTCGTGGCATTTAACTTTGAGCTAGGCCAGGAATACAGTATTATCATACAGCGCCAACGTCCCATGCCTAGACAGTTCAACATTCCAACCAGAACCCAACATGCTGTATTCCCGAAGGAATTCCTGTCCAGGCTGTTAGATTGGATCTAAAAACACCTCTAACTAAAGGCAGACCAAGGATCATGTCCCGGGCATTATGACAAAATCCTTCGAGAGCAAGGGTCCATCTAGAAGATTCCCAGTTTACCACACATCTTCCCATGAATCCCAATCCCTTCCGGACAGGGGGGAGGCTTGAGTGTTGTTGGTTGTCGATATTGGCACTTGGCCTGAGCGCCTGATAAGGCTGATGTTGGTGGACAGAGGATTTAGCCGACTTTTTGTCTGGGATATCGATGTGACATTGGATGTATCCACTCGTGGAAGGCTTTCAATCCTTGAGCTGGTGTGTTTCGTGACGATTTGACAGGTCTGTTGGCCCTTGTTCATTGTCTTTCTGCTGTGTGATGTATGCACAATGTTGATCCTTGTTGTTACACTGGGGTTGAGCGGTTATATACACCACCCACTCGAGTTGTACAATCCATGATTACTCGGAAATAGAATGTAAAATGAATAAAAGGTTTGGACTAAAATACGAAAACAATTCAAGACATAAAGATACTGGTGCACATGTCAATTTCCGTAACTCAGCTGAATCATGGCTCCTTGTGAGTTTTGCTATTCAGACGCATAGTCTCGGAGATCGTGATGAGTTGCACACTTTGACCACTCACCAGAGAATATGGCCGGCTGAATTTAATGACAGACAGAAAAGTAGTTTCCTAGTCCGTGCAAAAGAGAATATAAACCAATTATTGCCTGACTATTGCTTAATGTTGACAAAATGCAGAGATGCATCTACAGTTGACAGAGTATAGGGTAACTCAACATGCACGTGATCTTCTGCACCGCTCTTTGAATCCATTGATGCCCCTGGAGAATCGAGACGAGAACCGCGTCGCTCGGCTGCTGTTGTGCATTTCTTGAAGCTGTCGGATATTTCCTTTGTTCCTTGAGCTTTACCGCCTTTGAGACAATTCTCGATAAAGCTTCACCTCCATTGGCTGGATTGTGATTGTCCATCAACAATTGTTCCCTCCTTCTTCAGCGCAAGCGGATTCCTGTTCGTCCTCCACAGACACGTCACGAAACGAAGCTCCCACCAAAACTTCATTCCGCCCCTCCCCCGCCGTTTTCTCCACGGAACCAAACCAAACCAAACCAAAACAAAACAAACCAAACAGCCAGCAACACGACATAAATCTCTCTTGACCACGACGAATAGATTCTCGGAACCATCTACAACTCCATAAGACATCTTGGGAAATTAGTGCTCCTTCGAGCGGAGAGGAGCGACACACTACACCGCCATCATGAGCCGGACGTTGACGAGCCGGCAGGCCGAGGAGCTGTTCGTACAGAGGAGCTTCGGGAGCTTATGATTTGCCTATCTGACCGTGCTGCAGGCATAAATCCATCATCGCCTACCTCGCCGCAAATAACCTGCAGGATAGCGCCAATGCCATGAGGACGGAGCTTGGTCTTGGAGAGGATGCTTTCGACACGGCCACCGCTAAGAAGTACGAGACCCTTTTGGAGAAGAAGTGGACCAGTGTTGTGCGATTACAAAAAAAGGTATGCTGTATTGATTGCGCGTTGCAGTATCTTGGCTAATTGGGGAAATGTTGTAGATCATGGACCTAGAAGCTCAGAACCAGACCCTTCAGACAGAACTTAATAGCGCTACACCGACATCTCTCTCTAATCGCAGAGGAGATCCCGCATCATGGCTCCCATCCGGCCCCCCACGACACGTCCTTCAATCGCATCGAACACCAATCAACTGCGTCGCTTTCCACCCTATTTTCTCCTCTATCGCGTCCGGAGACGAAGATGCTACTATCAAGATCTGGGATTGGGAATTTGGTGAGCTCGAAAGGACAGTCAAAGGCCATACCAAAGCGGTTCTCGATCTCGATTACGGCGGCCCGAAAGGTCACACACTGCTTGCGTCTTGCAGCTCCGATTTAACCATCAAGCTTTGGGATCCCTCGAACGAGTACCAAAACATTCGAACACTACCTGGTCACGACCATAGCGTAAGCGCCGTCCGATTTATACCATCTGGAGCCCCAGGAGCTCCGTTATCCGGAAACCTACTCGCGAGCGCCAGTCGAGATGTTACAGTGAGGATATGGGATGTTACGACAGGATACTGCGTCAAGACGATAAGAGGACATGTCGATTGGATCCGCGACGTTTCTCCCTCGTTGGATGGAAAATACCTACTATCGACCGGTAACGACCGAACAGTGAGACTCTGGGATATTTCTGTACCGAACCCGGAAGCCAAACTCGTCATGATTGGACACGAGCATTTCGTCGAATGCTGTACCTTTGCGCCGCCGGCAGCATATTCGCACCTGGCTACTCTGGCTGGAGTCAAAAAGCCACCCCCAGCTACCAGCACGGCCGAATTTATGGCAACTGGCGGAAGAGATAAGACGATCAGGCTGTGGGATGGTCGAGGAACCTGCATCAAGACGTTGGTAGGCCACGACAACTGGGTTCGAGGATTGGTGTTTCATCCAAGCGGCAAATTCCTCCTCTCTGTATCCGACGACAAGACAATTCGATGCTGGGATCTGAGCCAGGAAGGAAAGTGCGTCAAGACTGTTGAAGGATCTCACGAGCATTTTATTACGAGCTTGAGATGGGCGCCACCTATCATCAAGGATAAGGGTCCAGGTGAAGAGACAAATGGCGACGCTGGTACTCCAAAGAAGGTGGCAGCGACGGCACCTCAAGATGTGCAGATTCGTTGTGTGATTGCTACCGGAAGTGTAGATATGTCTCTTCGAATCTTTTCACGATAGTTGGATATCCACATACGAGATTGGACATGAACAAGAAACCCAAGTCAGGTACTGATAAGTCAATGGCTCGATTACCCACGATGCACAGCAGCCAGTGCCGATGCAGGTTCGCCCCGAGGTCTTGTCGACACATTGACGACCATGCCTCAATTCTTGACAGAGATTCTCTTCTTTCGAACGGTCAGAATAGCCTGGAAACTCAACCAACAAACGGCCGTATCGAACATGAGTGGTTCCGAGGGGGATCGCAGGACCCTACGCCTGCCTACCCACGAACCTACCTACCTACCTACTTATCTTACTATAACAAAACACAAAGACAAAGACAAACTCAACTCCTTTCTACCGATGGTCCCGCCCGTCAAATTGCGTGTGGTTGGTTTGCATGGGGATTTTACGAATAATGTTTGATACCCAAGCGAGGGATGGATGTTAAGGGAAACGACATGTCGATCTGAGAACTCGATGTCTGTATCTGGTGAAAGAAAGACTGACTGGGCGGGGAGAAACTTCTTCTTTTTTTTTTTTAAGGAGGGAAAAAAGAGAAAGAAAAGGCTGGCATAGACGTTAGGGGCATCATAGAAGGGAAATTTTACGTATTTATTTTAATTCACCTATTGAGCGAGCCTGGTGGATGAGATGGATTGTGAGATATGTGACGTTCTTTATTGGTCTGTTGGTTGAACAATTGAGGTCTTTCGTCATGACTCTATTCCCGAGTATTGAAGCTTATATCCATTCCATGATGATTCTCTTGAGTGTAGCATGTGTAGTATTCCAGACTTTAGCACACACTCCCATTACATATCCCCTGCAATACTTGATCCAAAATGCATCCGAAATGATATGATTTATTATTCCCGGTGGCTTGCATTTCTAACGAAAAATGCTCTAATAATTCTGAAGCAATGATGACAGTGGTCGATTGCACGTACGCATCAATGACGCCACGATCAATAAAAGTCCCACTGTTCGATTCACTGAGCAACTCGTTCAATTGAGCTCAGAAACAGAAACAACGTCATCATTCCATTTGGTTTTGGAGCTTGTGTTGTTGTTTTTTAATTATAATAAATAGTAGCTTTCTACAAAGTAAGCTTTTCTTCTGTACCTCGTTCAAGCTTCTGTGCAACATAAACAAAACAAACTACCACCAACCTCCAATACAACTTCATTCATCATCACCATCATGTCTGCTCGTATCGTTCGATCTTCTTTGGCATTGAGGCCTTCTGCTATGCCCGCTGTCCAGCGTGGCTTTCGCACAACAGCTCTATTGAGACACAACGAAAAGGAACCCATTGGTCCCAAGTCCTCTGACAAACCTGAGAGCAAGAGCGGGAAGTGAGTTTCAATCTCTAACGTTTCCTTAAAAAGTAGTATATTAACGATGGAATTGTAGCTCGCAAATAATTATGCTGGGTGGTGTTGGTCTTGCTATTGGCACTGGCTTCTTCATCCTCATGTCGCGACCGGAAAAGGCAAAGGATCAACCTATCGAGGGCGTCACGAAGAAGACTGTGAGTCCCAAATAAGAAAGAGAACCATAATGAAAAAAAAAAAAAGGATTGAAGGATGGAATCATGATTGAGTTGGACTTTTAGTCTGGAGGGTATAATGCACGATGGCGTAAGCGATGAGGTTTTTCTCGAGGGAATTCATAACTAGACACGACAACGTCAATGTCTGAGAGGCTGGTCAATAACATCAACAACTTACTTTGCTACTGTACTCTGTATCTACTATCTCTATCTAAACGTACGTATGTATGTATGCATCGTCTATTACTACTATCAACAAGGCAGGTCGTCACATTACGGCGTAGTCAATTCGCGAACCTATCAGTGACAAGATCAAATCCCTGCACCGTAGCAGTAGGGTTTAGTCGAGTCTAGTTTACAGCCTCGATGGAGGCCGCCAAGCCAAAGCTGAGCCTCTGTCTAATGTGATGGGATTGAGGGGACCGCGTAATCTGCACACGACGCTCGTTTTATTGCGTGGTCTGTCTATTCGTATTCAGCCTTACCCATCCCAGGGCGTTTTTCCCTTCTCTGTCTGTCTGTTCAGCCCTACAAACGTGGTTTTGTCTAGGCAGTGAGATTTTGGGTAGAAAAGTAGTAGGTAGATTGATAGATATATCTGCTCTGATCTTCTCCACGATTATTGCAAGTCAATCAATCAAACCCCCCACATCAACTCATCAACTTAGATCGTCACTGTAAATCCAATCCCCACAACATGGACCGAGACGGTTTCTCGGTTATTTCACTTACGTCGCTTGGTTCGACTATTTCTCATCGTTTACTTTCAAGTGCAGAAGAGCTGAATGAGCTCAACACTTCACTCGAGACTCCAAATGAGCGATTGGCTTCTTTCGCGAGTAAACTGTACCAGCTGCATCAGCATGTCGGATATCTTGAGGCCGCGCTGAACAACGCGAGTGCCATCTCGGGACGTTTCCAGACGACCTTGAGTCAGAGTCTTGGATCATGCGATGTTGTCAGTACCGTGTTGAATAAGCAGGTCATGCGCTTGCAGGCCGAGACGCTGCCTTTGCTGGATGAGGTGTTTTTGGTGGTTTACAGCGATGTCTTGCTGGCGTATACACGACTCTTTGCATTCTTTGCCAAAGTTCTTTCCCTGTAAGTGATACTCTTTAAACATGTATCTTCTTAATTAACCGTTGTTAGGACGAGTCGAGATGAACAGGATGTCACTCTTGATAGTAAGAGTGGCAGAGAGGTCTTTGACCATGTCGACAAGGCCTGTCAAAAGGCTTCGCAGACAAAGGATATCCTTCTTACTGCTGCACCTCAGGACTACTCTTACGCATCGTCTAGCAAAGGACCTCTTCCGGGTGATATTGAGCCACCGCCATATCAACCCCCTCAGGCGTCCTCTTCCCAGTCGCCAAGTCTCGAACCGCCAAGCTCACCTTTCACCAAGGGTTTGTCTTCGTTGACCAATTCCTTCAAAGCCATGACTTCGGGTCTCTGGGCAAAACCTGATCCTCTGTCCACAGCCCTTTGTCAAGCCGCTCTCCGTGGCGATGTCCAGCAGATGAGCGGATTACTCGCACAGGGCGCCAACATCAACGGCCGCAATGGAGAAGGCAATTCGCCGCTCAACTGTGCCATCCTAGCGAACCAGGAAGAGGCTGTTCGATTCCTCCTCGGTTCAGGTGCAGACGTCAACTCAAAGGATATGAAGATACCACCTGTGTTCCTGGCCGCATCCGTAGGAAGCATCGGCGTTGCAAAAATGCTCATCGCCCAGGGAACTTGGAACCCCAACGCTGCTAGCTGGACTGGACAGCCTTACTTTGTCGATGTGTGCAACAGCGAGAACTTAGAAGGTATTGAACTTCTTCTCGAGAACGGCGCCAAGGCAAACACGACAAATCAAACAGGACGACCCGTACTTGCACAAGCTGTCAAGAAGGGTAATATTGAACTCGTGAGGCTTTTCCTCAAGTATGGCGCGAACCCAGATACCAGCGATATCACGGGTAACTCTCTCCTTTCGATAGCAGCGAGCCAGGATCGTATGGACATGATGAAGCTTCTTCTCGAAAACGGCACAAACGCGAGCTCCAAGAACTTGAGCGGGTTATCTGTGCTGGCAGATGCTATCAGCAAGAGAAAACTCGACATGGCGCAGCTTCTTCTTAACCATGGAGCCAATGCGAGCGCCAAGGATCTTGTTGGCCATCCAATCCTCGTCCTTGCTCTGCGAGATAGCAAGCTTTCGCAGAACGACAAGATTCGAGCCGTCAAGATGCTTCTAGACCACGGAGCTTCCCCAAACGTGTCGGATGGTACCTGGGGCGTTGCAGCTATTTGCTTCGCCATGGAGACGGGTATTACGGATCTTGTAAGGATGATGATTGAGGCTGGAGCCAACACGAAGAAGAAGATGAACAGCGGCGAGACGCTTCTACTGTATGCTATGGATCACGGAAGACGGGACCAAGCGAAACTTCTTATCGAAGCGGGCGCTGATGCAAACGCAGCGGACAAGAAGGGTAGAACGCCGTTGATGCAGGCTATTTCGAGGAGAGACACAGAGTTGATCAAGTTGCTCAAGGCGAATGGTGCTGATATGAATGTTGGGGGATGTATTTCGCCTGCTGAACTGGCACAGTCGATGGGTGATCTTGAGATTTTGCAGATACTTGGTTTTGGATCAACACCTTCGCAGGGAAGAGAACCTACTGCGCGACCACAATCACCACCACCTGGATACGAGACGGCAATGGGTAAAGTGTGAGTGCCGAATGACGAATAGTAAATGTAGTAAATACCCATGATATTAATGATTTCCCTTTCTTTCAACGCCGTCTATGTATATGTCCCTGGTATCTTATCTATTGCTGGTTAAGAATCTCCTTTAGCCACCAAACATGTATACGCTCATCCTTTGTCAACTCGGGGTGGAAACTAGTTCCCAAGACATTTCCCTGTCTAACAGCGACGATATCGCCAGAGTCATCCTTTGTGTTGGCCTGTGAGACTCCAGACTTCATTTTGTCCACGCGACCTGGTAGTTTTGCGAGAACCTCGACTGGTTGTCGTTGATCATCAGATGCTGCTCCGATGACTTCTTCCACGACAGGCGCACGGATAAAGACACCGGGAAAAGGTTTCTCGTCGTTCAAGAAGGGGAGGTTCATGCCAGCTTCGAAACTTTCCGTTTGACGACCAAAGTGATTGCGATGAACACGGACGGCGAGACCACCGATGAGTTCCTGGCCGCCCTTCTTGGTAGCGTTGGCTTCATCTGAGAGTAGAATCAGACCAGCACAAGTTCCCCAAACTGGCCTCTTTTGAACCCTGGGATATGTGAGTATTTTTATATGGTTGTATGGTTGTATGGTTGAATGGGTTGACATACTTGACGAAATCTCTGAGCGGCTCTAGTAGACCAGATTGAGCAGCGACAAAAGAGATTGTGGTACTCTCACCACCTGGAATGATGAGAGCATTGCATTGATCAAGCTGTTCCTTTGTGCGGACTTCAATGCATTGGATCTTGTTTTTGGAGATGTTTTCTGTAGAAGAGATGTACTCTGCGGCCTTGCGAACGAGATCAATGTGTTCAGAGAAACCGCCTTGAAGAGCCAAGACACCAACAGTAAGACTGATCATGTTGAAGCTGTCGTAACTGAAGCAAAGTATCAAATGTCAATATCAATGGTAAGTAAAGATGATGATAGAGTATAAGAAAAAATGAGCGATAACGGAGACAAACTATGACAGTTTATTCGGAGTCATGATCCGAAGGCAAAAAAAATGATGGAAGCTTCTATGGTTTCCCCAGATTCTGGTGATGGGTTGGATTGGATTTGGATGTACCGGAGTGACCCAAAAAGGAATAAATCGTGCATTAGCTTAATGCATGTTTTATGCAGGACGGGTACGTAGTTTATCCACTACAAGGGATATACCTCCGGACTACCCCGATTATGGTCCGGCCTCCGTTAGTTCTCTCATTCTATCAAGGTACTGTACAATAGAACATTGTTAACTACAATAAGATAAAGAAACACACAAAGAAAAAACTAATCGAGTCAGATGATGGGGAAGCCAATTAGAGTATTCACTATAATATTCACTAACAATTGTGTTGGATGGAACAATACATAGTGGCAAAGTCAGTGCGAGATAAAGATCGATCCATATCAGCCACAAGAAAGATGAAGGATTCCATTCATGATATCACAAGAATCTAGAACAATGTGATGAATGTAATGTAATGCAATGCAATGCTATGCAATGCAGGCCCCTCTTGCTCATGCACCAACAGGCTTTGTTTGGAATCTCCTCTGGATCTACCGTACTTACTGTCCACCAACAATGACATGCACGACTTGAGCCTCGTCTTCCCGAGAAATGCCGCCTTTAGACCGCGGCATATGCTACGACTCTTATCCAATGACATTTCCTGCCTAACCGGTAGAGAGGGCGCTTCTAATGCATGGTCCGGAGCTCAATACCGGGGTTGCTAGTGAGAGGCAAAAAAGTCTCTGGACCCTTGGGACTAAAAAAACTCCGCAACTACACGGCGCCGTGTACAGTACAGTACCGTACCGGGGGGGCGGAGGCGGGTGCGGATGCGGATGTCCGGAGTAGTCTATACTGGAAAGTACAGTATAACAGTCCCCGTTTTGCGAGTTTCTCTGGCGTAATCTATTCATTCTTTCTTTCCAGCTTCTTCTTTCAGCAAGAAAAGTACTTTATAATTGACTTTTGTGAGTCATCACAGATAAACTTAAAGACGGAGTGTTCCCCCCCTCATATTCGCCTGTCTTCCTCTCTCTCTCTCTCTCCCAAGCTCATCCCTTCCTCTACTACCATACTACCACACAAACCCTCACAATGACAAACGACAACTCCAACAATGCTGCTGCTGCCTCCAATGGCGAGGGCAAGTCCTCCTTCACCGTCAAGGCCGGTCTCGCTCAGATGCTCAAGGGCGGTGTCATCATGGACGTTGTCAACGCTGAGCAAGCCCGCATCGCCGAAGAGGCCGGTGCCTGCGCCGTAATGGCCCTCGAGCGTGTCCCCGCCGATATCCGCAAAGACGGCGGCGTCGCTCGCATGTCCGACCCCGCCATGATCAAGGAGATCCAAGACGCCGTCACAATCCCCGTCATGGCCAAGGCCCGTATTGGTCACTTTGTCGAGTGTCAGATCCTTGAAGCTCTTGGTGTCGACTACATTGACGAGTCTGAGGTTCTTACTCCCGCCGATGACGAGAGCCACGTCGAGAAGAGCCCCTTCAGCGTCCCCTTTGTCTGCGGATGCCGAAACCTGGGTGAAGCCCTCCGCCGAATTGCTGAAGGCGCTGCTATGATCCGAACAAAGGGTGAGGCCGGTACCGGAGACGTTATCGAGGCTGTGCGACACATGAAGACCGTCAACAGAGACATTGCACAAGCCAAGGCCGCTCTTGCAGAGGGAGGTATCGTTCGCATCCGCGAGATGGCCCGCAAGTTGGAGGTTGACGCCGAGCTGCTCCGCCAAACCGCCGAGCTCGGCCGTCTCCCCGTTGTCAACTTTGCAGCCGGTGGAGTCGCCACGCCCGCCGACGCGGCGCTCATGATGCAGCTCGGCTGCGACGGTGTCTTTGTCGGTAGCGGTATTTTCAAGTCTGGCGACCCTGCCAAGCGAGCCAAGGCTATCGTGCGCGCCACGACACACTTCAAGGATGCCAAGGTTCTTGCTGAGGCTAGCACAGGACTTGGCGAGGCCATGGTTGGAATCAACTGTGACAGCATGAAGCCCGAGGAGAAGCTTGCTGGACGAGGATGGTAAAAGAGGGATTTGTTTATTGGCGTTGCAGGGGGGGTTTATTCAACATGAAGGGAAAAGAAAGGGTTAAAGAAAATATTGGATGTTACAACATCTCTGGTGGATATACATGAGTATTAGCGGGTGTATTTACACCATAATGAGAATACCTTTACGCGATGAATCTTTGGTGTTGTGACAATTGTGATTGATGGGGATCAAAGTGGTACAAAGTCAGTCTTTTGGCTATATACATACATGGCAAGTTGTTTAATCAACTGCTCAGACAGTAACTATGTGCCACTGATCTCATCAACACATCTAGACCTATCTTACATACTTAGAAAATCCCTGCATATCCATCCATACATCCTAATACATCCATCATATATAGAAGGTAAAGGTCAACTCCAAGTGTCAAATTCGGGTTCGCTTCTGCTTGCCACCACCCTGTTCATTCACAGTCCTCTTCCGTCCGCTCTCAACCTGCTCAATAAGAGTTCGCTTACGATCGTTGCCAGCTTTATTCTGATCCTTGCGCTGTACCTCAAATTAGCATCTGATCAAATTCTGCCATGGTTGACTTACACGAGTCTCTGAGAATGGAGAGTTTGTGATTCGCGAGATCCAAGAGGCGCGAAGAGCAGAATGGATCAAGACTTTGTTGAGCTGGTCATGTTAGAAACTCCTGTATGATGGATGATCAGGATACATACTCGAAAGGCATTCAGAATGCGGCTCTAGCGCTGTCCGAAACTGTCAAACTCTTCCCACTGCGTTTCACTGTTGCTCCACAGGGGAATGAAGTTCAGACCCTGCTGAGCAAGCATAGCTTCATTCTATAAAGAGTCAGTTAGTCACACAAACCCCTGAACAAAGAACTTACTAGGATCTTGGCGCAGAGAAGTTCAATCTCAATATCAGAGAGACGACGATGAATGACATTCTTCCACTGCTCTTCAACAGAGGGCATCACACTCGCAGGAGGAGCTAGATCCTCATCGGTCAGATCAGTCATCTTTGTTGACAAACCGAGATTCTGACGGTCCATCTTCACTTTCTCAATCCACTGGGCTGCCATGGCATGACCCATTTTTGCGCGCCATTCGCGAGGACTGGACCAGTCGCATATGGCCTCGAACATTTGTCGAACCCGGTTACAGTACTCGAGTGGTGTTTGGGGGAAACTCATATCCACGACTGCGAGAGTTGTTGTGGCGGTCTCGGGGGGATGAGATAGAGAGAGGAAAACCCTTTCTATCCCCTTGGCCATGTCGGGTGTCCTGATGTAGCCTTGGTACTGACGTGTAAAGTCCTCCAGCTTGGGGACTAGCCAGGCTTGGCTGCGATTCTGCGCTGTGGGTTGCGGGGGAGCGCGGTATTTCTTTGGGGGTTGTTCGATAGCTGGACGGGCGGCGGGTGGACGTGGTGGTTGGGGATTTGGGTTGAACGAAGGCATCACGGATGGGAAGTGATATTGAGGTTGAGGCTGAGGCTGACACTGAGACTGAGGTTGAGGTTGGTTAGGTTGAGGAGAGATGACTCTCTGTGGGTGAAAATTCAGCGGTTGATAATTCCCTTGTATACACTGGTTTGTGTAGGTGTACGGTTGCTGAAGTAGGGATTGGTAGAGAGGTGCTTGAGTCTGAACCTGACTGTCAAGTTGAGCCTGAGGATAATCCGGGACATGAACTGGAAGTTGATACTGGCTCTGAACTTGAGGCTGGAACTGATAGTCATCCTGGACTTGATTCTTCATCGGCTGATTCTCTTGTTGATACTCTTGCAGACCTGGTTCAACACTAGCAACTCGAAGAGACTCAGCAGCAGGAGTGAGAGTAGTAGAAATAGACTCTCCAACAATTCCATCTCCAGTACCGTCACCTGCACTCATATCCTGTCCGGTCATCGGATCATCATTCCCAAGGTCGACAAAGTCATTCAACTGCAGAGACTCACCCTCCGCAGTCCCAGACCCAGAATCAGACCCCGCAGTCGGGGCAACCAACTGTTGAGACGTCATGTCAGGACTCAACCCTGCGAACTCGGTATCCCCAAGGAAATCCGAAGGCGAACCGAGACGGTCGATGTGTTCATCCGGATTGACGAAGTTGTCGAGAAGATTCATGTCTGTCAGGTCGAATTCCGAGGTGGATTCGTGGAAATTCTCGTCTATCCACTGGGTAAAGTTCATGTGGTCAGTGAGGGAAAGGAGAAAATCGTAGTCAAATTCACCAGCCATGATGGGCGATAAATCAGATAGCAATGCCAGAAAACTGAAAAGTAGAGGGAGGAGGGATGGGATGGACATTTATAGTCTGTAAAAAAGCGTCAAAACTTACCGGATGATTATACATAGAGAATGAATTCTGCTGTTGACTTTGTTAAAGTTGAGTTGTAAGATTCTTGAACAGTCTGGCCTTTATGGCGTTAGTATCAGGAGACAAGGCCGCAGTCTATAGTAAAGATACAGGCAGGGTAAACAAAGCAGCTTTGTACTGAAAAGACCAATCAGAGGGATAAAGACAAAGTGTGAACCATCCCTTTAGTGCCAATGTATAGGCTATCGAGTTATCGAGTCTGGGCTTTTGTTACCTCATGGTCGGTATGATCTATCTCTTGAATACATTTCACAAAGAGGGAGAATATGCATGCATGATCTACTGACAGTGGGAAGAATAGTCATATTCTAACTGGGTCTTGCAGTGGTATTAGGGCAGTGTCTAATTGTTTCAGAAGCATAAACTAGGCAGCTAGAATGTGCTGGCAAGCATTTAGTTACCTTGGTGGTGGTTTGTATTGTTGTGTTCAAGCGAAAGCTGCCTACAAGCATTGTTCTTCTATTGTTGCTGGGCAGGCATTTATTGTCAGGTTCTAAAGGGCCACGAATAAAGAGAAGAGATGAATGAATATTGCATCTTGATGAACTAGTTCAAGGCTTTTTTGATATGTAACACCAGATATAATAATATGTCTATTCTAATATATCGTCTTTCTCTCATGAAAGAAGACGCAAATCATGTCCATGGGTGGTAATAGACCTCAACACTAGCTAGCCAACGATTTATAGGCACTTGTTTCCAAAGGTCTGGTCTACCCTGCTATCTTCTGAAAGGGCGGGATGCTGCATAATGCATAAGAATTAGCATCATGGGAGTTGGCAAGCAATACCACCTACAAAACTTGATTGGTGCAGCATTTGCTTCTTCTGGATCTGACTGAAAATATATGGTGTATTCAGTTATTCAAGTATCAGACTATTGACTGTCATCAACATCCCTTTTACAACCATAGTGCCTGTTATATGTCCGAGCAGGCAAATATGGACTATGATATTGAGCATGACCCTGCTGATGCATCTACCCGTGTACCACATCTATCAACAAATGAAAGGTGTACAAGCTCTTGGGAAACAAACTCCGTTGCTGGTAAGAATCCAAAGCTTTGTTGATGCAGTCTAGGCACCGGTAGGCCTAACCAGCCTTGGATAATATGCACATTACCTATGACTGCTTTCATCTTCTCATAGGAACCCCATAGTCCTGACATCCACCAAAGCACCACTTATCATTCCTCTTCAAGAGAGTAAATGCATTTACACCATGGTACTCAGGCTGGCCGTTAATCTCCACCACAAAAGGCGTCCACACCAAAGCCAAATCCCCATGTTTTCGCACCTGCGCATGATGCAGCTTCTCCTGGATGGCGGTGCCACTCTTGACCATGTTCTGCAGACGTCCGATGGACTGTTCCAAGGTCATGGGTACTGGGTCAGAGGGTGGACGGTACAAAGTTACTCCTGCGCCTGGGAGGAACCATTCCTTGAGGGTGTTCCAGTCTGGATGGGAAAAGTCGTCTAGCAGTGCATTTATAGGCTTCATCATTTCGTGCTCGAGATGGATTTCAGCTTTTGGATCTGGATTTCCGAGTGATCGTTCCGTAGAAGCAAGACCTGAGACCTTCCATCGTCCTTGTGTATGTGCTAGACCGAGAAGACCCTTTTTGTGGCTTATTAAAGACCCGTCAACTGCGCGGATAGACCATCCTGTCCACACAGCAGCGAGTTTCTCATGAATAAAGATTTCCTGCGGTTCGTCTATGGCCCAGTCGATTTGTTGTTTGACCTTGTCTTTTCCCAAGAATAAATCTCCAAGAGTTGTCTTTTCCAAGGTATTCGGTGACGACTGTATGACGTAAGATTCTGCGATAAGATAATCGTTGGCATTTTGAGGGAGCGGATGTTTGGAGGAGAGGTTGAAGAATTCTGTTATAGTAGACAAGATATCATATTTTGTATCCTGGGAGGCACTCATTTTATTGATAAAGATTGATATTGCAATAATTGATGATGATGAATGATGAGGTAGATATCAAGCTATAACCCAAGGAATGCTGGCGGCACAGCAACCAATAGTGGTAAAGACGGATATATGCATTTCTATAATTAATCTATCTATTCTACTATTTATCTTCAATCAAAGACTCGAATAAGCATTAAGAGCCAATTGACCTCCCAAATGAGCATAAAGAACATTTCCACCCTCAATCTTACCAGTCTTGATCAAATCCATCATACCCGCCAAACTCTTACCTTCGTACACAGGATCCGTAATGAAAGCTTCAGTCGCAGCGCCAAACCGCATGGCCTCGAGCGTCGTCTCATCAGGAATACCATACACCTTGGCGTTGTAGTTGGGGTCGAGAATCACGTCGTCGGCTGTGATGTCATCCTCGCTGAGACCAATCTTTACAGCTGTGTTCTTGGCGATGCGCAGCACTTGGTCAAAGGTTTGTTGAACCTTGCCTGAAGCGTCGATGCCGATGATCTTTCGAGGAGGGGAACCGTTCTTCTGCGCAAGCTTGAAGCCAGCAATCATACCAGCGAATGTAGAACCTGTCACGGCGCAGACGATAATGGTATCGAAAAAGATGCCCAGTTCTTTCTCTTGCGCCTCGACTTCAAATGCCCAGCGCGCGAAACCGAGACCGCCAAGGGGATGGTCTGAAGCACCTGCTGGGATATAGTAGGGTTTGCGACCGTTGCTCTTGAGCTCGTCTGTGAGCTTGGCGAGGGTTGTCTTGTGCTCGATACCGAATGTCGAAGGGTCAAGTCTCACGTCGCCGCCCATGAGTCGAGAGAGCTGAATGTTGCCGACCTTTTCATAACCAGGGTCTTCCCAGTCAACCCAGTGCTCTTGGACTGTGGCGGCCTTGAGACCGAGCTTTGAGGCGACGGCTGTAACGGCGCGAGTGTGGTTGGATTGGACGCCACCGATTGAGACGAGGGTATCGCATCCTTGGGCTTGGGCTTCAGCGGCGAGGTACCTATATAGTTAGCAATATTCTGTCATCTCGTAGAGGGATAGACATACTCTAGCTTTCGAACCTTGTTTCCACCATAGGCAAGACCAGAGTTGCAGTCTTCGCGCTTTGCGTAGACATTAACTTTTCCACCGAGAGCGGCGGATATTCTGGGAAGAGGTTGAAGAGGTGATGCGCCAAAGAGAAAGTTCTCTCGAGGAATGCTCGCAAAGGGTTCGGGAAGAGTGACGACAGTCATTGTGAAGATGTGTATAGACGGGTATTTTCTACTAAACAAAGAAGAATAATTCAGCTCAAATTAGAGGACATGAGGATATTAAAATATTCCATCTCTCCTCCGTTGCCGGTGATTGATCATGAGAGCTATCGCGGGGCACGAATAACATGGTCCACATCGCGGGCCAAGACTCGAGGCATTGACAAGCTTGATTGGATGAACAAGGTTGTAGGGCGCAAGATACACGAGGGGTAAATGTCATGATGGGGAATCCTAGGCGTAAAGAAAAGGCGAGTCAGTGTATGTATTGTATAAATCGGTGGTAGATGTAGCTTCCGAGCCGAAACATATCATTTTAGCATATCTCTGGTTATCCACTGTCTATCCGGGGAGATAAGCGGAGATGAAGTTAAAGAGTGATAAGAGATTAGAAAGTGGTCTTTGTGAAGATTAATCCACTGTGGGTTTGGTTTGAGTTATTGCTGGGAATAAGAACAAGTTGTTCGGTTCAGGGTTAGTGGAGAAGATGCAGTTGTGCTAGTCAACACCTGACAGTGAGAGACATACTCGTATCACAACACTGTAATCAGTCGATCTGTCTCCTTGTGGTTTCTATGAAAGAATCGTACAGATCTATTATAGGAATCGAGTTGTTGGTTCATAGCAGATAGCAAAAGTCCAGAACATGTGTCCTAATGCTATGCTTGTCCGTTGGGTCCAGCTCAAAGGACAATGCTCATCAAAATCAGCATGACAAATAGAA
Organism: Fusarium transvaalense; assembly: GCA_013623685.1. Taxonomy (NCBI): domain Eukaryota; kingdom Fungi; phylum Ascomycota; class Sordariomycetes; order Hypocreales; family Nectriaceae; genus Fusarium; species Fusarium transvaalense. The sequence goes on from JABFFG010000390.1 coordinate 26,431, forward strand.
GTAAACAACTCGGATCTAATTTAGAGCGATTTCCCAACCTCGTCTTCAGACAGGTTGACTCACAACCTTCAGTATACAACTCCACGTGTTATTATATGTCATGTTGTCTAGGTTGCTTACCATCGCCCACAGAGTCTCTAATTGGCCATGACGCTATTGTAAGAATGCCAAGACCTTTGCATTTTCCTATTTGGGATGCTTCGATGTGGTCAACTTCAGCATCACCAGAGAAATAGAAGATGAAGTCAGAGTCATAGAGGGCGATTTGTATGCAAGGCTATTTTTCTCCATCGCAGGAAGACCTTTGGATAGAGGTGCTGCCAGTTATACGGATGCTGTGTATGGGACAGAATCGCATGGGTGCTTTTTGGTGAGTTACAATATGGCACCGTAAGTTGATATTCCATTGAAAAGAACGGGTCGTTGACCATTGTAGATTGGCAGGTTGATTTGTACGCATGATGATGTTTTGGTCGATCAGGTTGGAATCACTTGACGAGTTGCGTACTGTTCACTTTGATGATTTATCCGAATCCATTCACTAAAGACACACTCGTTTGCATTTAACATAGTCATTAATAATATCATCAATTTGGGTATCGTACTCATAACTCATTCATCTCCTAATCAACCACCTTTAGCATGTCATATGCCTTGTGGCTAATCGCCTTTTGTACAATCTTGAGAGGCGTCATCTTGACCTTCTTGACCTTTTGCGTGACATTGCCCTTGGCATCCTTCTCGACAACCACTTCCTCTTCCTCTTCTTCCTCGAAACCTCCTCCGTCCAAAAACACCTTCAGCAAACCCTGAGAGTATCCACTGACGAGACATGTTCCATTCTCATCTGATTTAACAGGCTTGGGCGCAACTGCATCTCCAGAAGTCTGACCGTATCCTGCTCTACCTCCTGCAAGATTCCAAAAGATCAGTTCAGGCATATCATAACCTGCAGCCTCAAACTTTGCCTTGATGCGTTCATAAGACGTATTCCAGCCTTCATCTTCATCGTCCGACGATGGGGCATTGGACCAACTCGGACGAGACCATGATGAGCCAGGCGAGTCGCATGCCTCGTTGAATTGCATGTCGCTAAAGACAAACACCCGTTTAACCATATCGTCATTCTTCAGGTTGTTCTTGATAGCCATTGGAAGAATCAACTCTTCAAATACGGAAACGAAATTGGTAGACATGCCCCACTCAGAACTATCCATGATGCTGATCTTCTCCGCCAGAGTCTTGGACAAGTCGACTTTCTCTACCTTTGGGGTAGAGCTGAACGTGATAAAGGCACCGGCAAATGGAGGCTTGGCCACCTCAGCAACGAGAAGGGAAAGCCCAATTGCTGAATCCATGGGAGTGGTCTTGTCGGAGAAAGTAGGGCTGCCCATACTTCCAGAAACATCACAAACCGCAATGCTCGAGTTCATAGTGCCAGAGTCCTTGATACGCTGAACAAGTGTATTCCACTGTCCATCGAGGACTTTGCATTCAATCTCGGCAATCTTCTGGTCCAGCCGGGTTTGACCATGAGAACCCTGTCGTGCCTTGTGGATCAAGGTTGACGGCAACAGGGTGGCTCCCGAGATGTTCGCCTTTCCTTCGGCAACTTTGTCAAGATACTCATCAAAACGTTCGGGATCCTTCTCAATGAACAACTTGTTGTATTGATTCATGGCGAGCGATGGGACTCGGTCGTACTTGATATCTCCGTACTTGCTCTCCGTGATAGCACGTTCCACAATCTCGAGATGCTTGCGGAGAGCAGAGGTATCCTTGCGGTACTCTTCACGAGCAAATCGCAGGTAAGTCTCGTGGTCGTCGGTCGGCTGAAGCCTCTCGTTATCGATTGACTCTCGCGGGTACATGATTTCAGCAATGGTGCTGACGATAAAGGTATGTCTGTCATGGAAATGGTCGTGCGAAGGAGCCCATTTGCCACACAGCGAGATGGAGCGCTTGGCCTTTTTGTCGTCTCCTCGAAGCGCTCGAATGTCTTTCTCTAGCTGCTCTGCGAATAGACGAGCGATACTCAGATGGAGAGCACGATATACCGGGTCGTTCTTGAAGATGACGGTCGCAGTCTCGTGTCGCGTTGTTCTTGTTTCTCTTCTGAGGTCTTTTGGATCAAGCTTGGCTTTCTCCTTCTTTTCTTCAATTTCCGGGGTTGTCTCAATTCGTCCACTCAAGACCCCAGAGCCTCGCCCACGACCTCTTCCACGCCCACGTCCACGTCGAGAGCCGCGTTGGGCTATAGACTTTCCTCGAATGATACCAGGGTTCTCGCTGTTTAGAATATCCTTGGGATTATCGAGAACAGTGAGCTTGTCGTTGACGGCAAGCGCCAGAATATTCAACAAATCCTTCCAGTATCCATGAGCCACGCCATTCTTGACATCAAACTTGGTAGCTTCGTCCTCGTTCTCATCTTCAACGATTACAAGATCGTCTTCCTTCTTCTCTGCCTTTTTCTCAATGACAGGGCGGCTTAGCCATCGCAAGTTGGCGACAAGGGTCATTGGGTGATTTTGTGCTAGCCAGCCAGCACAGCGGTAGAGAGTTACTCGCGAGCTTTTGCCTAGATGAATAGAACGAGCGTTGAAGATAATTCGGAGAGTGGCGATGGGGTTTTCTCTCCAGGCGGCAAACAGAAGTTCATTCAAGCGTGGGCCAGATACAACTTCCTCGAGTTCATGGAAGAGATCGACAAGGGCGTTTTCGGTGTATCGATACGCCAAGTCGCCGTTCTCTGTCAGCATCATACCTTGGAGGTCCTTTGATGGTTCATCCTTTTGATAGTTGACCAGTCCCTCCATGAAAGGATGCGAGTCGGCGGGAATGGCTTCTGTTGGCTTTGACTCTGGTGCTGTGTCATCTGAAACGTCCATGGCATCTACGCCTTGACGGATTTCAGCCGAAGTAGAGTTGGAAACAAGAGTAAAGGTCTCGGACTGGTCAGCATCAGTCATGGCCTGGTCCCGGTTGACTTGAGCTGTGGCGGCATCATCATGGCGAAGGGCGATCCCATTACGGAGATAGTCCTCGAACTCAGACTGAGGTTTTCTCACAGCATCGTCAAATGGGAACAGGACTGGGTATGACGACTTGAGAAACCAAGGGATATCTGACTCTGTGGTGGAAGCCATGATGTTGATGTGACAAGGCAAAACGTCTTGTTGAAGGAAGAAGTCTGACAGAGATGGGGGGATTGTGTGGCGTTATATAGTAGTTAAAGTTTATTGGTACCTGAAATCGGTCGACGAATAATGTCAAAATGCTAAGTAACGTCGGTCAGTGAGTCAGATTCCCTTTGTCTGTATGATGGAGAGCTTGCATTACCTGTAAGTCCTCATAAGGCGGAGAGTTGCATGGGGCTGAGTCTGACCTTTGGTTGCCTAGAGGCTGAATCCAAGAAGGGCAAGATCTCCACCTTGAAATGTGGGTGTTGGTGCAGGTTGAGGAATCGCCGAATAGGAAGTCTGACTAAATGGGAAGTCGCAGTAATTCTGGGCTGTTGCATGTTGAATCAAGGAAGGTGAAGTCATGGACTTTTCTTGATGGACTTGTATAGATTGTCGTAGAGATTGACATGGTTTGCGTAGGGAAAAGGTTCAAGGCTCGGTTCTACTTGAACGTTAATGCCTGGCTTGGTTTTTAGATAGGGTTCAGTGGCTGGCTAGGGCAGTCGTACCTTGGATATGAAATGCCATTCAGAACACCACAATGGGTAGATCTGTTCTTCTGTCAGTCTCTGTTTAGTTGATTGATATCCTTGTGTAGTATCCCTGTATTCTGATCGTCGATCCATCCCAGCAGGCTTAGCAGGGGTGATCCAGGGCGTGTGGGGGGCCAAGGGTGCTAGAGCTCCCCGGTTGACTCATCCCGAATTGGTTCCTTGACTGTGTAAACTGATTGGCAGTAGATTCGCCATCGGTTTGTATTCTAATGATCGGGTATCATGTTTCTAGTTACTCGTTAGGAACTATTGGTTCAGGTTTTCTTCTCTGTCAGGACATTTGCCAGTTCTGCTTCTTCAAGCGCACTTTATGCTGCTCTTGAATGTCGCCAGTGGAAGACGGATCGTACTGACAAGGTATCGAGTGTGATAGATCGACGTGTACGAAGGTTCTGCATTTGGGTTCCTATTGCTATGGGATCGGATTTGTTCTCAGAGAGGCGGTTCGACATGATCAGTAGCGGTTGAACGATGGATACTAATAATAGGTCAGTGTGGATCTATCTCATGGTAACAAAAGGAACGGTGTCTTCTCACGTGAGACCGTTTCAACTTCACTCCTTTAGCCCATTGGAACTACTGCTGTCTTCCCCAAACTTTTCGTCTCCTTATTTGTTTTTGTATTGATCATTGGATACGGATGTCCTAGAGTCGAATCGTCGAGTGGTATGTTCAGTTGTTGTTCCCTTTGTTAGCTTCGAGCTCAAGTTCTTTGTCGCCGTCTTACCAACGTCCAACTTTCTTTGTGTTGTACGAACCTAACCCCACGTGTTCCGGTTCAATCTTTGCCCCTTTCTCGAGTGGCGCCCAATGTGTATGGAGATTTTCGGGCGGCTTTCGATGGGCGGTTCTGCGGTATTTATCGCGGAGTGTCTTCTCTACTTAATCCAGCGCTTCAGGGGCTGAACGTGTTATTTCGTCTTCCTTTCATCCGGATGTGAATGTGGTCAGCGGAAACTCAATAAGAACGATTCCACATGCCCCTGTGTGTTATCAGCTTCCTTTCTGCGTCCAGAGGTTGGCGGGCGGCTCTGCGGTAGCCATGGCGTAGTGTCTTTTCTGCTGTCGCAAGTGCTTCAGGGGTTGGTCGATGTGTCTCGGGTTTGCTTAATGTGTATGGGTTCTGCGGCGGTTATCGAGTAGTGACTTCTTGCTGGAAGCGAGTGCTTCAAAGGTTACTCGCTACTTCTCTGCCTTGCCTTTGCGCCTAAATGCGAATATTGTTAGCAGAGGCTTGGGAGAGAATATTTGCAAGTCTGGCTATTAAAACAAGTGACTATGCTCCAAAGTCTGCTGGGTGTGCCTGGTAAATAATCTGTCTTACTTGAGGGTCTGCGCAAGTGTCGAACAAGAAGTAGAAGAACGCGGCGATGTTCAAGATGTTCATTGTGTTCATCTAATACTATGGTTAGCCTTGGAATGTTCGACGAACGGTCCGCTCAACTGTCTAGGCGCTCTTTCGCCGCTGCGCTGTCTCCCTTTGGTGTTCTGCCTCCGAGAAGAGATCTGTTCATCGTGAGTGTGTATATGACAGGGGCAAACCAGGTGGTAGTCGTGTTCCTCCCTTCCCTCGCGCTCGACTATCTTGTGTCTTTTGTCGGTCGCCACAACAATGCATCTCTCGTCTAGGTGGCGTGGTACCCAGCAGATATCACTTGGATACGAGAATCTTTCGGTTCTTCAGGGCTTTCGGTCGTCAGCAGCATCGGTAGAATGTTATCTAGGTATCTCGTGTGCCTTCTGATACGATATTCAGAGACGAGGGTGAGCTGTGCGTTGTTGATTCGCATCGATGGGATGTTTTGAGTCGGTGATTTTCTGCGTTAGCTAAACACCACGGATGGGATCTCGTGATGCTGCTACGACAACATTGGGTCAGCAAGGTCTCAAGATGAATGATATAATGAACTAGTTGAATAAACTCGACGACGATCCAGGATGTCTTTGTTCTCTGGTGATCGAGTTACTGGGTAGTGCCATGGGTAATATCGTGATATACAAGACGAGAAATAACATCGATGAATAAAGACACAAATACAAAAGTGTGGTGCCAGCTTCAGGGCTGCGGATGTGGACCCGAACAACTTCATTATTCGGTAGACAATACAAAAGCACTGCCGCCATACTGACAAAATATTAGCAGACGGCAAATCCATACTTACATATTAGGGTTTACTAACTAGCTTTTAATATCTACCTCCTGTAAAAATAAATATTAACGAGTCTGTTAAACTGCCATACTGGGTTAACTGTCAAGCCAGTAACTAAATGTTTCTAAATATAAGCAGTAAAGTTCCGTATAGATTAATAATACTGCATTCTGATTGTGGTGATCAACTGAATAATGTCTTGCTTGTGCCGCATCCCATTGACATCCCCCTTCCTCCTGATTCTCTCCACCACGAGAATTCGCATGACAATGGTTCAAGATATCTATCTCACAGCATAATAACTTCCCCTTTACTGATGCAAGCGTCTACGAGTGTGTATATCTATTGTCCTGAAGGTCCAATACCATGATCTAACAACGTAATCGAGTAACACTGGCAGTATAACATACCCATCTGTCAGCTGGTCACCCGTAGTTTATACGCGTTTGTTGACACCCCCCTCTTAGAGACCCAGACCAAGGCTTGACGCGTTGTAGGCTGGATATCCTGCCAGTGACACTCGCGTCTGCTTGCATATGCCCCTATCGCGTTGCCCTCAGGCTACTGGCACACAGCACACAGCACCCTAAAGCCCTAGCCATCCCAGAGTAAACATCCACACAGCAGAGGACAACACAACACACACAGCACACAGCCAGTAAGTAAGTCTCTATAGGAGTTTTCATTTCTCTCTCCCTCTCCCTCTCC
>JABFFG010000392.1:0-13462 GCA_013623685.1 Fusarium transvaalense
GCGTTGGAGCGAGCTTTGGAGGTGGGGGTGGATTTGTAGGTTGTTTTTGAGTAGGGTTTCGAGTCGGTCGAGGTTTGGGGATTTTCTTTGCAGTAACAGGATCTGATGGTGGAGGGCCGGCCGGGGTAGATGTTGGTTGAGGAGTGTTGAAGTTCTGAATATGGACGAGGCCCTGGCCATCAGGACCATCTTGAATTCGGAAGACTTGAGTTGGGATTCCGGTGCTGTCGATGTCTTCCATTACTTTGTGGGGTTTGTGCTGGCGGAATTGGCTCTCCTTGGCTGGTTGTAGGATAGGTTCATCAAACAGATCGTCGGTCTCGTTATCCATGAAACTCGATGCTTGCCGCGGCAGTGATGGCATTGGGGGCAAGACAGGACTGGAAGGCGGGGGACTAGACCGCATGAAGGACGCTGAGGGCGGCAATGGAGGAGATGAGCGCATATCTTGTGGGCTGTCCTCCGAAAAGGCAGGAGTCTCTACGGGTGACTCAGGCGAGCGGCCATCTTCTTGACTTGGGGACAAGGCACGAAGAGGCCTCGGAGGGATCTGGTTGCTCATGGCAGCACCCAGCTCCTTCCTCATCGACGATTCCCTGCGAGGTTTAGGTCCTTTCGGGCCGGCCTGAGCAGGGCCACCGAGAGGTCCTCTATCTGGAACGGGGGTAGGAGCTCGGGGAACTTCTTGTAGATGGTTTCCAGCCATCGCCTCGTTGCTTGCAATAGGACGGAAGTTCCGAAGAGAGCCAGCGGTACTAGCGGTGACACGAAGGGATTCTGGCCCAGAAGTAAAGGGATTTGGAGCTGCCTTTTCGACTTTGGTTGGCTTGGCCCTTTTTGGAGCAGGTCCTATCCCACCATCCTCGCCTTCTGTGCCGTCTTCATATCCAGATGTATTGCCCTCGGTAGGTTTCTTTCGTGGTCTACCACGAGGACGACCTGTTGGCGCTTTCTTTCGAGAATTTCTGCTCGAAGGCCTGGATTTCGGGTTTGTTGTGGTTGCTCCGGTGACAGGTATAGGGGCTATCCGATTAACATCTGACCCGGAGTTGGCCTGTTCCATGTTTTGGCCGAGGAACGAATTTCTTCGTTCGTTTGTACTAGACATTGGTCCTCCTTGGGATAAGGCAGGGGAGGCTACTCGAGATACCTGTCCTGAGTGTCCAATGTTAGGGTTTGATTGAAGAAACGAGTTCCATTCTGCACCGGGTGTCATGGCAGTCTCAGTAAGGGTTGCGGGTTGTGACGGGCCAGGCTGCAGAGGCATCTGCTGCATTTCCATGGAGCGCATGTCAACGGTTGGTTCAGGCCTCAGAACTCTACCTGCGGCTGTAAACTTGAGTTTGACTTCGAGTGTCTCACGATTTCCTCCACCAAAGACAGCAAGAACATTTTTTGTAACACGTCCAGTAACCATTTTTGGCAGCTGGGCCATCCAGTCACCACGCATAGAGTCGAGTGCCCACGATAACATGCCCTGTCCGACTAAAGGAGTATCTGGTTCCGAGTAATCGAGTGCGTAGATTGTGAAGTCGCCTTCGCCGTCCTGGCTCGAAAGTTCGGGGCTGCATTCTGTGACGGCCTGCAAGCACGCCCGTAGGTCGACGATGCCGATAGAATTCCTTTCATCGAGGGGAACTGTCTGTACGAAGAGGGTTTGTGCTGACCGAGCGAGGCAGTTGACCTTGGCCTCCTTATCGAAGGTATAATGCACCTTGACTGCACATCAAGTTAGCGAGGCCACAACCCGAGCGGATTCACTTTGCATACGACCCATAGGTCTCACTTGGACACCCGATTCATTGAACTCGTTGTTTTGCTGCATCGTCTGACCGTTCTGATAGCAGCCGCCTTGGGAGGCATTGGGTGTATGTGACGCCATGGCGAAGATTCCCCGTAGGGAAGAGGTCAGGAATGGCCGTCAAGGCGTCAATTGCTAGGGACCTCGTAGACTATGTGAAAAGATCAAGTACTTGATGTGCAGAGAGGGCCAAGTTCCAGAGGAGAGTCGAGAAGAAAAGAAGCAAGCAAGCGAGATGCGAAGTAAAACAGTGGAGATTACAATGATGTGTTCTGCGGAGTGGGGAGGTTTAATGCTTGGACTCGTTGGCCGGGACGTGATAATCTATTCAAATCTGGGAGGCGGGCGTCATGTTCGTGACGCGCTTTAACCCGCCAAAGTCGCGTTATGAAGCAGGGTGGATCAAGTTTAAGTGCCTGCCGATCGACGTGCGCGCTGGCTAGACAACGCGAGAAAAAAAAAAAGGTGAGAGATGATAAAAGGGGAAGATGTTGGTGGATGTGATTTGAAGATCAAATATGTGTAGAGGTAAAAAAGAAATACTAGTATCAAACCACAGGTTTTCAACAGCACAGAGATACAATATTTCGTTCAGTCGTGTTGTGAAGCAAGCATTAAAGGTCGGGTCGTGTTAGATCTTCTCAGCACTGCCTATACCTGAGAGATGGAGGGCCGGCGTATCACTCTAGTGGTTGATGCGTCGATGACCCCTGTGGGCTTCTTTGGTTTGAGTGGCTGCAGCTATGGTGACGTGAGTTAGCGCAGTCCACTTCTCAACTTCCAGATTCTCTCGACTCTTTGACCGTGACCGGTCGGTGGTGGTGGGGGTTATCGGCAGATAGACCCACCTATTTACGGCGCGGAGCCGTGCCGTGTTTCTTCTAGAGCCGGGTGTGTCTTTGGCTGAAGCGAAGCTGAGCTCTCACGTGATCCTGTTTGTTCTTCCCGTCGTTTGATCCAAGAGCCCGTTTGTCGCACTTCTGAAACGGTACGTATCTTTCTAGTTGTTCATCAACTCGAGTCTTTTCCCAGGCCCTTTCGCTTTGGCCAACTTGACAATTGCCGACCTGGCTTCGATAGCGGGAAAATCGGTCAAGAAAGAGAAAGAGAAGGGGGCGAAGATGTCTTGTCTTTCTTTCCAAACTGTCCATGGGGCGGGCATCCGTCCCTTTTATATTCTTAACAATAGCCTGAGGTCATCTTTGAACTGACACTAGCTAGTCCTCCTACAACTAGATACTGAGTCTCAATGACTCCAATTGTGTCTCTCTTTTGACTTTCTTTTTGGGTCGACGCCCGTTTTCACTTGCCTTTTCTCCGGCCCTGCATCTATCCGCTGTTATCTCCATCTGTATAACTCGAGTTTGGTGTTTTCCCCTAGGTTGCCAATACCCACCCAATCAACCCTCCATTACCTCTATCTGCCCCTCCTTAATTCCTTCTCTTTACTGAACGCCGCTCTAAAAGATGAGGTTTTTCAGCGGTCGCTTGATGTCTCACCATCTTGGATCTTGTGGTTTTCATCCCCCACCCCACCCGCGTTATCTCATTCGTCATTATCTCACCGTAGCCATTTTGCACCTTCATGAACCTAGTCATGATAATATATCAGCCCCATTAAGAAGGTTTACCACCGTCAGCAAATTTTATCAACATCATCGACGTCGTCTTGATATCATCGCATTTTCATCTATCAACACACGCACCACGTATTTAACATTTCGCAGTGACTTCTATTTTTACAAATTATTCAAAAATTGCCAGCATGTGTAGAATTACAGTCTGCTTCCAGGCACAACCTCGGCCTTAACCCACTCGGCCTTGCCCTTATCGTTCAGCAAAGTCTTGCGAGAGATGATCTCCTCGACGACGGTAGAAACTCCCTGGCGACCGTTGCGCGAGGCAACAACCTTGTCGGCTAGCTCTTCCCGAGTGTATGTGCCCTTTGAAAGAACCTTCTCAATCTCCTTCTCCGTGGGCACACCTAGTTCCCGGTGAGGGTAGTCCTTAAAGGTACGGTCAGTGAAGAGCTCCAGCTCGTTGTTCGAGTCATATTCGAAGAAGGGCTTGGCTACGTTGGTGCCGCCAACAGCCTCGAGGGACTCGGGCTCCCACTTGGGCTCATCCTTTCGGATGAGCAAAGCCGACACGCCCTCAGTAAAATCGTGATGCTGCATAAACTTGGTAGCAATCTGGTGTTCTCTCTTAAAGGTCTCGGCGATATCCCATTCGCCGCCAACACGCATCTGGCGCAGAGCCACGTGCACAGCTGTGGGTGATCGCTTGTGCAGAGTTTGTATTTGCTCCTGCGCCCACTCCTCAGTCACGCCCCGCTCTGCCTCCAAGGCAGCGATGATCTCGCTGATGGTGTGCCTGTTGAAGCATCGATCGATCGCCTGGCGAAGCTCGCCTCTCGGACTCATGGGTAGGTTATAGGGAAGACCGGTGGAGAACTCCTCGAGAGTCTGGTTAATGAGTGCCAGGCGCTCAGGCAGAGTGTCGCTGTCTCGGAATCGTAATTCGGCCAGGCGTGCCTCGAGATCAGGCAAGCTGGTTGAGTCAAGGTAGTGGGTGGCAATACCGGCGTAGAAGACGTTGGCGCCATGGAGTCGCGCGCTGGTCAAAGCCAGATAGGTTCCCATGGATCCGTTCAGTCGAGGAAGGAAAAAAGAGGCGCCGACATCGGGGAAAAATCCAATCGTCGTCTCAGGCATGGCAAAGACAGTGTGCTCGGTCGCAATTCTGAAAGGAGCGTGAGCACTCAGGCCAACACCACCGCCCATAGTGATACCGTCCATAAAGGCGATATATGGCTTTTGGTATGTCGCAATGTAGTGGTCGAGTTTGTATTCGAGAGCAAAGTACTCGGCCGACTTCTTCCATCCGTCCTCACTCTCTTGGTTGAGCTTTGCAAGTGCAGCGACGTCACCTCCTGCGCAAAGGGCCTTGGGACCAGCACCCTTCAAAACAACAACATTGGCGAGATCGGACTTTTCCCATTCAACCAACCTAGGCACAATCTTTCGGATCATTGAAGAGTTAAGGGAGTTGAGCTTCTTTTGTCGGTTGAGCATGATGGTTCGCAGACCATATTTGCTCTCGAAGACCACATCGTTAGGTTCATCTCCTTCCTTTGGCATGATCTTGGTCGCCTCGGATGATAGCTGTAATATTCCAATTAGACTTGTACAAGTGAACTGACGGCCCGTCCATCCTTACCTGTCGAGCACCGAGCGAAGAGCTCAAGACTTTTGCTTGCTGAACCATATTGAAGCTTCTTGGCAAGCTTCGATTTGTAACATTAGCTGCAGCACCAGCTCGGACTGCAAAAGTTCGGAACGACATTATATTAAAAGAAGAATTGGCGATGCGCACATGCGATCGACATGCGCATCAACGAGAGGAATGAGGGGGGTATATGATGTGCCTTGGAGTCTTGTCCGAGGTCCGCGGCAATGCTTTTTCCAACCTCCGCATCAAACCGCCCCAGAACCAAAATTGATAGCAGCCACACTTTGATCCATAGTGGGATGGTTTCATGCCTGCTAAGTCAGGAACTGCGTCACCTGACCAGTCATGGAGCGCAAAACTTGGACCCACCAACACGTCCAATCAAACACGTCCTACCCCAATCGTCAACTTTTCGAGCTCTGTGAGCTTCAGCCTTGCGCGCCGCAATACAACATCTCATAACCACAAAACAAACAATACAGTCAAGATGTCGGACCCTAAGATTCAGTACGTCTTAACACACCTGAAATTGGTTCCAACATGCTAACAGATTAATCCAGAGAGCTTCTTGGCAAGCCGCGATCCGATCTCACGTACGTGTCCACCGATAGTTGCTGTCGTTCCAGCCCCGCGACAAGTCAACGATTGCTAACACATTATACAGCGAGTACGAGATCGCCCAGCTCGAAGAGTACGAGTTCTCCGCCGGCCCTCTCTCCATCCTCCAGACTGCCGTGCGATCACACGTCCAAGTTCTTATCTCCATCCGCAACAACCGCAAACTCCTTGCGCGCGTCAAGGCTTTCGACCGACACTGCAACATGGTTCTTGAGAACGTCAAGGAGATGTGGACAGAGACTCCCCGATTAGCAGGTGGAAAGAAGGGCAGACCAGTCAACAAGGATCGGTTCATCAGCAAGATGTATGTGTCTTGCACACCAGCCGCCGCCCACAAACCCCTTTCTCGAATGGCGGTGACACTAAATTTTGGCACGGATTGCTGACTACATGACAGGTTTTTGCGAGGCGATAGCGTTATTCTGGTTCTCCTAAGCTAATATTCCTTTACCGCATGATCTTGGAGGAGGAGGACTTGATTTTGAGAATGGGATGTTTTGTATGTCTTACGGGCAAGGCTCACAGGGACTCCATAGGCGTTGAAAACATGATGATTTGCGCATACAATTCTTCCTCATTACAATGTGTTTATGACTATTCTAACAATATTAACATGCTGCCGTCGCTCAGTTGCAACTTGTAGTTGTCGTCACTGCTACAGCTGCAACTGAGAGCGAGCACCAGCTAACCACTCAGACCAAGGAAGAAGCTGGCCAGTCCCCAAGCACCGGGATCGGGAACTTCCTGATACCCACTACCTCCGATATAGACGGTTCGGCCCAAGCTAGCTTGCATACCTTTAGTCTTGTTGGCCCCTTCCAATGCTGCCTCGGCTGCCTTCTTGACGTCTCCTGTCTTGTTCAAGGCCTCCACGAAGGGATGAAGAGCGTCGACTAAAGTGCGATCTCCCGGACGAGCGGGTGTGTATTTGGCCAGAGCATCGCTGCTTTTCTTGAGAGCCTTGGCCCAGACTTGAGGGGATGCATCGCCCGGTGCCAGTTCTCGCAGAGCTTTGACCAGAGCGTTGAGGAAGATGGCGTACAAAGCGCCCGAGGTTCCATCCATGGCGGTTTCCACGATTGTCACGATGCGAGCGAGGTCCACAACAACATCACCGGTGAGAGGGCGTTCTTCGATATGTTTAAGAATTGCTGCATCAATTGTGTCAGTATGTGAGCGTCACTCAGGATTAGTGAGATTTTACCTTCGGCACCTCGCTTCAATCCAATACCACAGTCACCATCTCCAACAACAGTATCGTATCGCGTGACTTCGGGCTCAGCATCAATAACATTTTGCAGAGCATTCTTCAGTACGGCTTGCGCTGCATTTGCATCTGTCTTGAGGCCACTTGACTTGATATCCTCAGTCGCACCAACACGATCTGTTCTTGTGCTGGTGTTCTTGGCCTCCCAAGTGCTGGTTTGGATAGGTGCAGACCACCCGACGACCTCACTGGGGGCGTCAAGCAGCTCGATCATGCTCGGAGCGTCGAAATCGGGAGACACTACGTTAAGGAGAGAAATGCTGAAACCGAGACCGTTGAGACTGGTCATGTAGGTACCGCTGAGTATTCTGACGGGACGAATATTGTACTTGGACTCGAGTTGCCTCGCAACTTCTGCGGTGATACCACCCAGCTCGAGAACGCTGACTCCTCCGAGGTTATTGATCATAAGGACGACTTCTTTGGAGTTTACGTTGACGAAAGCTCGGTCTTTATCGTTTGGGTCGAGCAATTGCTGGAGCATTTTACTCACAAGATCAGGTAATTCGACCTTTACACGGCCTGAACCAGGCTCGTTGTGAATGCCCATTCCCAATTCTACTTCATCTGCTGCGAGACTTGCCTCTGAATCGACCTTGCGTCCAGGAACATGGACATGTTCAAGACTGGCGCCTACGCTGACAAGGTTGTCTGCAGTAAGCTGGGCATATTTGGCTACCTGCTCCAGAGGCTTCCCTAGAGCAGTGAGGGCACCTGAGATCTTGTGGACGAGGACGGTACCTGCGATTCCGCGACGTCCAACCTTGCCGGCCTTTGCGCGACCAACTCCGACATCATCGCCTACAACAACCATCTCAACATCGAGTCCCGCAGCTTTGCCCTTTTCAACAGCCATGCCAAAGTTGAGGACATCACCAGTGTAGTTCATTACAGTGACCAATACGCCCTTTGATGTGTCGACACGAGAGGTAATGGCTGTGCGTATCTGCTCCGCTGAAGGAGAAGCAAAGATGGTACCGGCTACAGCAGCAGAGAGCATGCCTTGGCCAACCATGCCTGCGAAGGAGGGCTCATGGCCAGAGCCACCGCCTGAGATAATGGACACTTGAGGTTTGGCATTGGAATCAGGACGACGGTAGATGATTTTAAATTCTGAGTCTAGAGCAACGGATGGATTGGTGAGAGTGAGACTGTGGAGGGCTGAGGAGACGAGGTGAGTTGGATCGTTAACAAAGTGTTTGGCTGACATATCGATGATGGTAGAGAGAGATGATGATGAATCGTATTATAAAGAAGAAAGTATTTTAGATGTTAGGTTATCAATTATGTTCTTTTTATTTGAGCTTTTGGTTTCTTTTTAAGTATATTTTGCCAAGATAATTTTCATCAATGAATGATCAAGTTGGATCAAATCAGGTGAGAATCCGTTCGGCTGGAATGGATGAAGGATGAAGCTTCGAGTGGGGGAATCGCGGGGTTCACAGGCGGGGTTTGAGAGGTGTGAGGAGTTGAAGCCGGGGTACGGTACTTGTCACGGGAAGAATCATACATTGGCATTGGTTGTTTGTTTTACGATGTCTTGAGGATGCCTGGTTCTTTTGCCCACTATAATGGCATGTGGTGGCTTGGTTTGGTTGTCATCAGACTTGATGAAAGTGGACAAGTCGAACGACAGCGGTTAATGATGATGAATACGTTGGTGTTGATCATTGGACTTATGATAACATTGGGTGTTTAATTGGATAACAAGCTTTGATGCATATGTTTGAGACATTGACGATATCCTATAAACTCGACAAAAGAAAAATCAAGAAGCAATCATCTAATACGAAATCAAATCACAGGATATCCTGTGTTAGGTGATGCAATTGATGTAAGTTATCCTGGGACCAATGCCTTAATACCCATACAAATTGTTCCGCATGTCCCTGTCGATCACAAGTTATTTTTATAGAAATATCACAAGACAATTCCATCACGATTAGTCTACTACCTCTTTTCTGAAACAACCGTTTTAAGCATGAAAACAAAGCTCGTTATGGATAAAAGAACTCATCTCAAGTGTGTACGCGGCCACGGATATGCGCGCCTGGTTAGACATAAAGTGATCAAAGCAGGCTAGACAGTGGAGGGTAGCAGGGATTATAGAGGTCCACCAATACAGTATGTATCACTAACTACAGTACAGTATTCCAGAAGGTAGACTACTATGGTAGCACTCCTACCGGGAATAACTGGCAAGGAAAAGGCCAAGCAGATTTTCTTCGCTACTACATTACATCACTTGGATCAAATCAAATTGCTATTCCGGCTTCCGGCTTGGCTGAATTCGCTTAACATGGAGGTATTGACTACAAATTCTAGAGTATTTACTGAATATTATTTCTCATACTTTATCTAGTAGTAGGTAAGTATGCCTAGCTTTCTCCATACTAAAGTACGAATAAATCCATATCTCAGTCTCGGCCGAATTAAAGAAAATGCTCCATAGTTCTCAACCCGCTCTTCAGGTCATGCAAGAAAAGGGATCGAGACGATTATTGGATCATGCAGCCCACGGAGCCGCATTTCTTCAGTAACAAACTGGAGCATTGCATACACACGCTGAGACGATCATAATAAGTTGGTTACCTCCAACTAAAGATCCATACCTAAGTACTGTATGTACTTTTGCAGACTGTGCATTGCGCATTGCGCATTGCGCATTGTGCCTTGCGCGTCTAGTAGTGTAGTACTGAAAAAAATCTCCTTTCTTTAGCCTCTCGCCTCGCACCTCTGCTGTATCAGTAGTCATCCATAGCATGGCAGCATGGATACTCTACAGCATTACTATACTGTACTGTGCTGTACCACTCGGACTCGTAACTCGTCTTGATCCGAACTTCTCGTCTGTGCTAGGTATTAGAAGAACAGAGGCCCCCCCTGACGATCCACCTCCCGTAAGGCCCAGTTCTCTACATGCACTCAGCCCCAAAGCGAGGCATCGTCAGCCAATTGTTCCCGGTGATGGATTCCTTCGTGGGCAGTTTCATTTCCAAAGGACCCTTCCTCCTCGTTCGCTGGTGGAGTCCCGTTGACGTATCGCCGAATATCATCAGTACGGTACTGTATCGATGTCAATCAATGTCCATGACCATCCTTGAATGTAAGGATGTCAAGGTCAATGCCCACAGATAGACAGGGCCGAAAAACGGGGTGCGTCGAGTTCTCTCCCCGTGCCCAGTTTTTAGAAGAAAGAGTAGGATCCTGTTTTCTCTTTCATATACCCATTTCTTCTTGTAAAAGTCCATTCATTCATTCATTCACTCATCCATTCATTTCTGCTGTAATTATTTCAGTCCCTCTTTTGTTAATACATCATCTACATATCTTCAACTACCATCTTGGCATCGCGTCTAAGCGGAAACTTTCGATCTGGTCTTGGCGTCGAACAGGGTCTAATTCGTCTATTCTTCGTTCCCGTCTTGTCGTTGTCTTGGTATTTGAGCATTTTGGTTAAGCTGCCAAGATGCGATCACTACTTCAGACGACTACTGCCGTCCTTGGCTGGACGGTAGCAGTAAATGCCTACGACTTAACAATAGATGATAAGAGTAAGTCCCTTGTTACTGTTCTTGATCAAGGAACGATGATTTACTGACAATCACTAGAATCAGTCGAGAGTGCGGCCGGCAAGGCAGCCAAGGGCTTGACAAGTTGGTATACAGGAATGAACCCAGGCGACACACCGGGAAACTTGCCAGACCCCTACTACTGTAACTATCCCATCTCATCCTCACCCAAACACCGCAGTATACTGACTCTCGAACAGGGTGGGAGGCCGGAGCCATGTTTGGTACTCTAGTTGATTACTGGTGGCTTACAGGAGACGACAAATATAACGCCATTACAAAACAAGCCTTGATCCATCAAGCTGGACAAGAAGGTGACTACATGCCCGACAACCAAACCATGACCGAAGGAAACGACGACCAAGGCTTCTGGGCCATGGCCGCCATGTCAGCAGCCGAGCATCAATTCCCAGATCCTCCCGATGACAGCCCCGGATGGCTCGCCCAGGTCCAGGCCGTCTTTAACGAGTACGTCAGTCGCTGGGACGGAGAGTATTGCGGCGGTGGAATGCGATGGCAGATTTTCAAGTGGAATACCGGCTACGACTATAAGAACGCCATCTCCAACGGCTGCTTCTTCAACGTTGCCTCTCGCCTGGCGCTGTACACGGGCAACGAAACTTACGCGGACTGGGCTGAGAAGGTTTGGGACTGGCACATTAAGGCTGGAGTCGTCACCGACAAGTTTGAAGTTCTCGACGGTGTTCACATCGGCAAGGACAAGTCCTCGGTTTGCGACGATATCGACAAAACACAGTGGTCCTACAACACCGGCATCTTCCTCCATGGCGCTGCCACATTATACAATCTCACTTCGGATGAGAAGTGGAAGAAGCGCACCGACGGCCTTCTCGACGATGTCTTCAACAAGTTTGTCAAGGACGAGATCCTCTACGAGCAGTTTTGCGAACCCCATAAGCAGTGCAGTCAGGATCAGCAGAGTTTCAAGGGATACCTTGCCCGATGGCTGGCCGCCACTACACAACTATACCCAAGCTCCACCGGCAAGATCATGAAGCTCCTCAAGACGAGTGCCCAGGCTGCTGCAAAGGTCTGCACTGGTTCCGGAGGAGACTACAAGGGTCCCTCTGGCACAGCATGTGGCTTCTCTTGGACCACAGATGTCTTCGACGGCTCTGTTGGTGTAGGACCCCAGATGAACGCCCTCTCCATTTTCATGTACACTCTTGTCGAGAGCGCAAAGGGGCCTGTTACATCCAAGACTGGAGGAACTTCCAAGGGTGATCCTGGTGGTGGTAACACTGACGCCAACGACGACGACGGAAAGCCCAAGAGGAAGGAAATCACTACAGCTGACAAGGCTGGTGCTGGTATCTTGACGTTCCTCTTCTTGGCTGGTGTCATTGGAGGTGTTTCTTTCCTCGTTGTCGACTTCTAAACATGCAGTGCTATGAGTTATAGGCATATGGCGTTGTGGGAGGATTTATGATATGTTTGTATCATTGGGCGTTATGGGTGCTTTAGAACTTGGATACCTTTTTTCGTACTTGGCCCGAAACGAGATATAAAGACCGTCAAGTTGCAAATGATCATTTTGAATTCCCGTTGATTTACCCTTTCTCTTTACGATGTGATATGTTTGGCATTTGTTACTATGAGGGTGGTCAACCCAGTGAAACTAATATGTGCTTGTTAGTAAACTCCCATAATCACGTCTCTTTCGGGTTCCCCTGCTCATCCCTCGACATTCTCGCATACTGCGTCTTGAGTGTAGGCACGTCAGCACTAACAAGCGTATTCATCCACTTCTCCTCCTCCTTATCATCACCCCCTGACGTCGTCCTCACTGTTGCACGACCCATCATGACTGGGCGACAATTGACGTAGATGTTCTCATATGCCCGCGCAGGAACAGAGTATGTCTCATGGAAAATACCAATGTGCTGTGGTTTCGTCTTGTTCATATAGTCCCACGCTTTCCGGTGAACGTCTCCGTGGGCGAAGCGGTGCAGACCCTCCACGTCGCGAAAGTAGTAGATGATGAGAAGTGTGTTGTTACTGCTGCGCTCATCGCCTCGCCAGTTCGAATATGTAAGTAGGCCGTATTCGTCTCGATGTGACTCCATTTCCTTCATCATGGCTGTGTAGTACTTTCTTATCTCGTCCTTGCCTGGCGCAGCGAGACCGAGGGGGTGGTTCATCTGGATGCCGAGATGAAAGACTACTACAGATTTCGCCCCGGGTTCTGAACCGAATGTCCCAGAAGAGAACGGCAATTGCGCAGTTGTGCGGCCAGGTATGACTCCTTCATTGTACTCGTTGGGTTTCGTGCTGCGTACTTGTATGAGAGTGGTGATGATAGAGTTGAGCAAAACAGCTGCCGACGGCACGACTGCCCAACGGAAAGGGAGAACAGCACAAAGAGCCACTTGAATGAATGACCCAATGGCGATAGTAACGTGAGGCTTGAAACAATCTTTGAGAAAAAACTACATCATGTTAGGCAATGGATACAGGATGATAAATGCGGCTGTCACTTACAGCTCTTTCACTTTTTGATCGGAATCTCATGGGCTTCGAAGCCGGGTTCAGCTTGGGTTGGAACTCTGTGTTCTTCATTCTGATAAGGTATATGTTTGATTCTATTGAGGGTTGTATGTAGGGTTGGAGGGCTGTGTTGATGAAATGTAACTGAACACTAAATGTTTCCTAAGCTTGACAAGATGTCGTTGGAGCTATATAGGCCCTCTTTAATAACGGAATGAATAAGCGCGGATGAATAGGATACTTTCCACGAGGCAATGCGAAGACCTGCAAGAAACAACACCATCATATCATGCCCCGAAACTATCACCTGCATAACTCAACTATTTCCCAATCCAGACACTTGATCTTGGTGGCTTACTCGCACTCGCTTATCTCTAGGGTACAATAACGTCAGCCACCTAGAAACCGGCCACCTTAACTAAAATACTAAAGACATAATATTACAAGTAATTAAATTAATATTGC
>JABFFG010000394.1:0-59682 GCA_013623685.1 Fusarium transvaalense
AAATATATACATAATTCCTCTTTATCAGGCTGACTAAAACACCAGTACGGGCTTCCTCATATCATTCAGTCCAAGAGCTCGCTTAAATCTCGCTTTGAATTCCTCTTGATACCGCACTTGTTCAAACAAGCATCAATACCGAGGGCGATGTTGGCTGGAATATGTTCACGGAAGGACTCAATGTCCTTGCCATCGATGGTCTTGACGCCGCCCAACGTAGCCTCGAGGACGTCTCCGTTGAGGGAAAAGAAGTTCTGTGCAACTTGATTGACACCAGGGTCGACATTGTCGAATGCAGCGACAAACACAGCATCCTCACAATCGGGGTTAAATTCTTGGTGAATAGCGCCTTGGGGAAATACCGACATCTGAAATGTGTCCATGGTATTGGCAATGGGTTTGGCGCCGTTCTCAGTGACGAAATTCGTAACAAGGCGGCCCTTGACAACAATATTCAGCTCGGTTGCTCGGTTGTGGACATGTGCAGTATTCATTCCACAGGGACCAAGGAAGGCAACTGTCATAGAAGCACCATTGCCGATAAGAGCGGGCATTGTCAGAGCAGTGGCAGAAACAGATCTACCACCCTTGCCAACAGCCTCTCCAGCTCCAGTAGCGGCTCTGAAGTCAAAGACAAAATCACCAGGCTGATTCAGAAGCTTGAGTCGCTCTACTTGTGTAGGCGCAGTGATGATCTTGGAGATGAGATCTCGATCACCACTCCGTGTGTTGATGGGTACGATAGGAGGCAACATGTCATCGATACTTTCAGCTCTAGCCTGGTGAACAGAAGACTGAGGAGCCCTGGGAGCTGCTAGAGCTGTGCTGGCAAGGAGGAGGACTGATGTGAACTTCATCTTGGTGGACTTTATGTAGTTGGTGGGGAGAGGTTATCGATGAGTTTATTAGAATAAGAAGAGTTATCGATACTGAGGTGTTTAAACGTCGGGTAATGTTTAAGTGATTGATGGGGATGGTGATGATAATGATACTTTTCTGAACAGCGATGGAATTGTCCTTATATGTATGTCTATTTGTCAGGACAAGTTGATATCGGCTTGTCGGTAGCTTTGGGCTCTTGGGCCCTTGATTCCTGTCAGCGCTACTGTGTATCTAATTTCATATTTCTTCCATAAATCTGAGTCGGTGAAGATGTGGATATTCAGTCTCATCCCGTTGTAGCTCAACGCCATCTCATGCAGTTACCAACTGGCTGGCGCAAATTTGTTTCCGTAGAAGGATCACTCAGCCTTGATAGAAATAGAGGTCTTACAGGGGTCATGGTTCGGCAGGCGCTACTTAGTCCAATAGAACCAATCCGCTAGAGGCAACGTGGAAGATTAGTGCTGATCGAGCTGCGCCACGCATAAGCAATTAGATAAAATCACAGCACATACTAATGAATTCCTTCTGTATCCACATTTGGAACTTTGGAGGAGGATTTTCTTCTAAGGCTGATAGTAAGCATCCTTAGAGTTGGCTTTAATATGATTGGCTAAGTAATGGGGCAGTGTTAGCTGTCAGCGGGCAGTCAGCCTGGGTTAGTTTCATGCCAAGCAAGACTGACTTAGCTCTATACCTGGGAATCTCGGATATCTATGTTTTGTGCCGAGGCCAAGCCATTAGGCCTTGCACAGACAACAATCAAATAAGAATATAAAGCCCCCCTTGGGTGAAAGTTTGGTAGAGAGACTAAAATAAGCTTATCTCAACAATTGTTTTTTTTAATATGGACCTGAGCATCCCATCTGGTTATGAGTCATACTCAAACCGACTTGATCCTCATGATGAAGCCGACGATGGGTATGTTGAAAAGGCACCGCGCCCAAGCTCTGACCAACGAGCTCTCCTCAAGCAGCGCCGCGCGCCGCCCAAGGTGGAAGGTGGTACTCCAGATACCATTCGACTTGCCTTGCGTGTGCTTGTTCTTCTTCTCAACCTAAGCATCCTTAGCTTGCTGGCTCATGGCGTTAATGTTTGGAAGACAACGCACAACTCTGTCGATAGGAACGAGGATGGCTGGGTGAGAACTCGATGGCCAACTATTAAGATGCTGTCGATATGGCTTATGCTGGCTATTGCTGTATCTGCATCTGTCATCCAACTGGTCGCCCTCATCACACGTCTCAATTTTGTAAGTGCTCCGAAACCCTCTCAACCTGCGATGTCTAATCTTAAAGCAGTTCCGATCCATGCGCGACGGCGCAGTGCATACAATCACTGTCTTGGTCAGCTCAGGAGTCGTTATCGCTGGCTGGATGGCAGCAACTGTCTACCTAATCGTTGATAAAGAAGTACTTCAAAACAACCACTGGGATCTGTGGTCTTGGTCGTGCCAGAACAGTACGCGACAAAGCTATATACCCTGGGCGAGCTTATGCACAGAGATGGTAAGATGGCCCTCTAAGTGATGCATCCAATCTCAAGGTACTAACTACATCTACTACAGACGTATGTCTTCGCTGCAAGCTTGGGTGCATTAGTACTGGAAATCGTCAGTCTAGTTATCTTTATTGTCTCCTTACGAGGCATGAACATCCTTAGCCAGTACAACAGGGCCAGTACTGCCTAGGTAATATATTTTTATCTTGCAGAAATGCAGTTCTGTCAATTTTATTTAGAATTCCCAGATAGATACATGGCTATTTATGCATTTCAATCAAATTACCGATAGTAAAGAAGTTTACACATTAGCCGGCGTAAAGATGTCAGGGACAAGCTACTCTATTGGCGACATATTATAATAAGTCAGTATATATCTAATTCGTCTTCTTCGTCATTTTGAGAGTATATTGTGCCTAAATTTAAGCCCCTAGCCAAAGGTATAAGCCGTTCTATGCAATACGAGCAATGCCCTCAGTGTCTCCCCTGGCAAGAGAAGAATAGGTGAGTGGGGGAAACCTAAAGTCCTGAGTAGGGCACTGCTGCTCTTGTAAGTTCACTAGGTATAGGCAATACATAACTGTCAAATTGGATATAGTTCTCTTTAATAAACTTTTTTTATTGCTAACTATCTACTAAGTAGTTAGAGAGTTTAAAAATCCATTTGTAGAATTGTTATAAGTGATCTGGCCCTGGCAGGTCTGGCCCAATTCTATAAACAGGCTACTATATACCTCTGTTACCTTAGTAATGAAGTGAAAGAAAGAGTAATCTTAAAGGGTGAAAGATAATTACTGTTATTGAGAGCTTATAAACAGTGCTAAGAGTAAATAGTACTTCTGCAGCCTTGTTCCAGTTGGAGATATTAATGAAAGTTTAAAAGAGATACTCTAAAGTCTTAAGTACTGGAGAAGTTATAAATCAAGAGATAAGAATATTATTATAAATTCAATTGTCTATGTGCTTAATACAAAGTGATTCAGAGTATTTTTGTTTTGTTCCCTTTTAGTTATCTGGGTTTATGAAACTCTTGCCTCTCTCAAACTTTCCCAATCAAGCAATCTCGTATTTACTACGCAAGGTTGCAATCAGGGGTATCGATTCGTCGGATGTTTAGCTCCGAATCAAGATCGTGCAGCCAGCTTCTGAATATCTAATTGAATCGTAAGATGCATGGTACTAAGGAGGAGCCCCTGCAAAGCTCTTACTATGGTACTATTTGTGAGCTAATTGCACAGCCTCCCAGAGCCAGCCTCTGGCGACATGTGACGCAGATTCTCATTACTCCACCTCTGTTCAGATATTGAGTAGCAACTGTCACTGCACCGAGTTCTGGCAAAGAATTCAATATCAATTTATCCTCCAGACAAGAATAGAGTGAAAACGCGCTGTATTCACCTGTTATACACTAGAGCTCACAAGTTGGCAATAATATCCCTTTGAGCCTGAACAGTTGGTAGAGCGCAAAGTAATCAAGCAGACTCTGGAGGCCTCATGGATCGATCATCAGATCATACTCCATGTGGAAAATATTTTGTATCTAGAGGTATTGTAGTTTCTAAACAAGGGGGTAGACCTAACGATGTATCTCTCCTTGTGCTTCGTTTCCTTACTATCGATAAAGACTGTAATGGGGGCTCTGTTTAATAATTAATACCTCATTTGTCTAGTAGAGCTGCAGCCCTTGCGTGTCTTAGAGCCGAGCTCTATTACTGTGTACCAAGGTCAGTTGGTAATAGCTACGGACTTACGGCAGACCTGCCTTTTGAGGCCAGCTGAATGCGCTTCGCCTCATTTGTAGGTATTTACAAACGTAACTATGAGCTGTAATGAATGAGAGAAATTTGTACAGCCACTGTCAACAGTATTTAAGAAGGGAAATCCCGCCCTTTCTATCCGCCACCCTATCTCCTGCTATCCCTACTACTTCAGCGCCACCAACCAGTCCAAGAACCATGAGCCATTTTGCACAAAAGGTTTTTAACGGCATATCTGCTTCCGGAAGCAACGGTGGACCTGCCGTCGCCCACCATTTCATACTACGTCAAAGCTCGCAAGACGCAAATATAACCGACGTCTTCCCTAACGACCACGCCCACGGTGCCCCAGCTATGTACTCGATCGAGTCACGCAAAAAGAAAATCACTGTATATGAAGGCGAACCAAATCCTCATCGCGTTGTGGGGGAGTGCAAGGCAGCTTTCATGGGACTGTCTATGGATCTGTCCCTGCGTGGCCAAGAGTTTACCATTCGGAATAGCATGACTGGCACTAAATTTATCGTCCAGTCTCTAAACTATGGCCGGCTGGAGTGGAAAGGAGACTCTCTTTTGGGGTCTGGGCTATCTTTATACAAGGAGTCTGGTGAGAAGGTTGCGACAGTCAAGTCGGGTGGGATTCTGAACCATCGGGAGAAGCAACTTCTGGTTTTCGCACCTTGTGAAGGGCATTATGTTGAAATGGTTCTATTAACAGCAGTAGCAGCGCTGAAATTAGACAAGCGCGCCGACGAGCTTGCTTACAAGCTTCTAAGTGACTGAGAATTGGAGGGGGAGCTTAATTAACATTGAGAAGTCCTAATAAGATAGTTTTAAAACAACTCAAAGTCGTATTTTAGAGTAACGTATTAATTACTTCTATTCGAATATTCTGAGGGCGACGGTGCATTATATCTTATATTATCCCTATATGGTCGAGAACTGAATTACTTCGACTGTATTATATTTTTCAGTCAGTGTTATTCATTCTTAATTTACTGTTCTACAAATAATACAGTATTTGCAGCAAACTGGAATTTAGTACTGTTAGACTACCAGAAAGTAAACATGTAGGCTTACAGCAATCATCAACGCAAGGGACATTTCAGCTTTCAGCTTTCAGCCGCAACATCCCAGACCAGAAATATTCTTGGCCAATTAAGCTCCAGCGTTGTGTAAGGAGATAAGCGTGGCTGGCCTAACCGCCCGGTGATACGAGACTCAGACAATAGTAACTGCAGCAAGGCACGAACCTTTTGGCATATGCGGTTCCCTCTGAAGGCTTAGTTATCGCAGGTTGAACAACCCCACATGGTATTAGAAGTATGGAAAGGCCCTCTTTTGAGGTAACTTTAGGCTGTCGGTTACATTACACAGTAACTTCGTCATTGTCTGCAGTAAGCTTCGGCTGTGATAAAGCTTGTCATTTTGTGCAATGCTAAACCCTACCTTACACAGGTACTAGAGCTTACATGCCTGATGATAGGTGAATATGTGGGCGGGGTGTAGAATTACATGAGATACAAGGTTTATAGGTTAACCAATAGTTATGCTCTGTCTAATAGTATAACGCCGCTGTGTCAGCTTCAGTCGGATGACTTGCATGTGCCAGTAGTTACTACCTGGCTTGAGGCTTTTCATTTCAGGTATAAAACGAGGTTGTCCCTCATATTTCTGGAGCGATCATGCAATATAGCTTCTCTTACTGCAATTCTAATTATTGTTGCACTCCTTGCAGGACTTTTCAGAATGTCTCTTAACTCCATTCTCAAATCTTTATATATTCGCCTCTGGAAGGGTGTTAACTTATTCATTGATTGGCATAAGCTTCCTACCTGGTTCGCCGTCTTTAACCTCCTTGCTCTTCGCTATGAACTTCGCGAAGAAAACCTCCACGACACATCTCCGGATGCGGACTTTCAGGGCACAGAGGCCAAATGCCCCATGAAGGACTCCAAGTTCTTCGCCTCCAGGGACTCAGATGGTCTTTACAATGATCTCAATCAGCCCAAAATGGGATGTGCTGGAATGAGGTTCGGTCGCAATGTTCCGAGGAAGTACACCACACCACCTACTCAGAAGGAATTGCTCACGCCGAATCCGAGAATCATCTCTGAGAAAATCCTCGCCAGACCTGAAGGCCAGTTTAAATCCGCCGAGATCGTCAATCTTCTCGCCGCAGCATGGATCCAATTCCAAGTCCATGACTGGGCGCAGCATTTCCTAGTGACAAACGGTGAAAATGACGTCGATATTCCTCTTGGGAATCAAGATAAGTGGACTGAACAAACTATGGAGATTCCTCGCACCAGAAAGGCGAATGTTCTATCCAAGCAGGATCAAGAGACACCTGCGTACGACAACGAATGCACACACTGGTGGGACGCCTCTCAGATCTATGGATCATCCGAAGCCGAAACACAAGCTCTTCGCGACAAATGCCACAGCTCCAAGCCTGGTCAACTAGATGTAACAGTCTCTGACGGTGAACAATTCCTTCCTCGATCAGAAGATGACATTCCCAAGACGGGATTCAGACAGAACTGGTGGCTGGGTCTTGAACTCCTACATACTCTCTTTGCTCTCGAACATAACGCCATTGCTACACAGTTACATCTTTCGAATCCTAGTTGGTCAAGTGACCATATCTTTGACACTGCTAGAATGATTAACTGTGCCCTCATGGCCAAGATCCATACTGTTGAGTGGACGCCTGGTATTTTGCAACATCCGGCGCTGCAGATTGGAATGAATGCGAATTGGTGGGGACTTTTAGGTGATAAGGTGGGCTTTGACATATTTCTTAACAAGCTCGAATGCTAACTGAAAGAAAGCTATGGCACGCTTTTGGACGCGTGTTTGATAACAAGTCAGAAGTCGTCTCTGGTATTCCAGGTTCAGGCGTTGACCACGACAACGTGCCATACTGCCTCACCGAAGAATTCGTCTCAGTCTATCGTCTCCACCCTCTCATCCCTGACAATGTCGCCTTCTTCAGTATCAAGGACGGTAAACACAGAGGCACTCTTCCTATCCAAGATGTTGCATTTGAATCGGCTCGTAAACCATTCGACGATGATAAGTCAGGTTTGGGACTTTCTTTCGCAGATGTCTTCTACTCATTCGGGGTCAACTTTCCTGGGGCTATTCGAGCTCACAACATGCCCGACTTCCTACGGGACTTGAAGGTCCCCGGTGATAAGGACTTTCCTAATGGACGACATTTGGATTTGGGAACTATCGATATCCTCCGTGATCGGGAGCGCGGTGTTCCCCGCTACAATGAGTTCCGTCGTCTTTTTCACATGTCACCTGTGAAAAGCTTCATTGACCTCACGGGCGGAGACGCTAACTTGGCCGCCGAGTTAGAAGAAGTGTACGAGGGTGATCTAGAGGCAGTTGATCTTCTAGTGGGGACACTCAGCGAGCCTCTCCCAAAAGGTTTCGGTTTCAGTGACACAGCGTTCCGCGTCTTCATTCTCATGGCTACGCGTCGCATCAAGTCTGATCGGTTCCTCGCTGGAGACGGTTGGTGCCCTGAAGTGTACACGCGCGAGGGCATGAACTGGGTGCAGAACAACACTATGAAGGACGTCCTGTGCCGACACTTCCCTGAACTCGCTGCACCATTGCATAATGTCAAGAACGTGAGTAGCCCTTGGACTGGTATGGAAATACCCTTGAACTGACCACGATAGGCTTTTGCCCCATGGACCAAACTTGGCCAGACTGCGGCTTATGCAGGACCCGAGACGAACAAGGCGAAGGCTTGAAATAGTCAGGCTGGTTGGGACGTTTGGGTTAGAATGACTGATCTTCGCTTGAGGGATAGGAGAGGCTAAGTAGTGTAACATTACAAAAATAATTTTAGTTCAACAAACCCGGCGCTTTCTTGATTATCATCGGCTCACTTGACGAGCTCTGATTTATTCGCTATTGCTCGACTGCAGCTAGTGGTCAAGGACCAGTGAGGGACTCAAAACCAGCTACATTTTCTTCTATTACAGCACAAGTGGAATCCCACAATAATACCACGTTTGCCGCTTCTCATCACTTACAAAATGCCTTCTTAGAATCTTGCCATTACACTACTCATGTTGTCTTTATGCAAAGCCAAGATTGAAAGGGAACTGAACGAGGTTCTGTGCTGTCATTCAAGTTATCCTTGTCTAGAGGATCTCCAACAATAAAGCCAGAAGGGGCCGGAATACCAAAACTTTACAAGGGTTCAACATTGCAAATCGTAAGGATGATGCCAAGCCTGACTAATGCATCATATCATATATAAGACGAGCCAAGGTCAGACCATCAAACTGTTCTCCTATTCCTGAATCTAGTCAGTTTACACACCGCATATTCATTTGAAAGCCCGCACTTCATCATTTCACAGTAAGTTGAAGTATTCAATATTACACATTCAACCGCTCACGCTCAGACATCAAAGACAAAAATGGCAGTTTCACCAGAGGCTTATGCCATTATCCAGCAGAAAAAGGCCCAATACTGCCGCTTCGCTGACACCCACCAATGGGAGAAGTTTGACACTATCATGCTTCCGAATGCAACATACTCCTTTCACGAGCCTGACGGAAGTCTAATTATGAAGGGTGACCAGCCGTTCTCGTGGACGTCGCGAGATGACTGGGCCGCTTTCTTCAGTAGCGAGAACAAGAACTTACAAGCCATTCATAACGTCGGCCCAGCAGAGATGGAGCAAATTTCCCAGACTGAAATCAAGGCTATCTGGTCAGTCATGTACCATGTAGGTAACAAGGATGCTCAGTCAGGTTTTCATGGGACTGGAGGCGGGTATTATCATGAGACGTGGAAGAAGGTTGGCGACGACTGGTTTATGGAGTCTTTGAGGATGGAGAGGCTGTATTGGAAGGTTCTGGTCCACTAGGCTACACACGATCGATATCAGGAGGTAGAGTAGTCCTTCATGCATCGTGGGCTATCGATATATTGTTTATTCGAGGGCCAAGTAGTCAGTTGCAACATGGACTTCTGCACCCGGTACACCAATAGCTAATGCTCGGTAGTGAGCTTACTTCGAGATCTACAAATCAAGAACGCATTCAAGCATGCAGCACTCAGAATTGTGTAGGCTTGAGTTCCTAATGGCTTCCTGCGTCTGCTGTGGACTGTACCTATCCTCTGACGTTTTGCAGTCCGTTTTGCGGGGACTTCAATGTGCCAACACAGCAGGGGCGGTTCTTCAAACATTGAAAAGGCCTGCCATCACAACTACGTAGCGCTGTGCTTACTCTGTCCTAACCTGACCATTCGCCCCTCGCATGAAATAAACAGAATAACCTGGTGGCACTTTCACCCAGCCTCCCTCTTTCGCCATGCCGAACCAGGCCCCACCTCCACACTTCCTTTGAAACGCACGGTCACAATTGATCCAGTGAATTGTTTGGCCGATGCCCTCAATTGCATCTTCACATTTCTCTTCGCGAGCCTTGTCAAAAGCTTCCCGACTGAATGGTTGCACTTCCTGTCAATTATTAATCACCTGTGAAAGTTGAGTCATGGATAGCTTTTACCATTGTTACGTCTTCCTATGAAAGAAACGGTGAGTTTGAGTGACAAAAGAGACTCGGGGTTATAGCTTTGTATCGCTATGAATGTCTTTGCATTCATTGCTGAAAAACTTGGTTTATTAAAGTCGAGGCTCCATATTAACTCCCTAGCCTCATGTGATCTTGCACGTGACCGTGCTGAATCATAACTCTTAGCTACCTTCATTATCTTTACAGGCGTCAAGTGACCTTTGTTGAGACGGTGATGTTACAGGTAATCCAACCGACCGAGCCATTATGGTAGTAGCTGTTTCAGCACTACTCAAGGCATTGGCCACATAACTAGACCTTGAGGCTCCAACCCTGATGCACCTCTCGCTGTTCACTTCATACCTTGCGCGAGGTATTCCTTCGTATTGGAGAAGGTCTCTGACTCCGTGTAAAACCATGGTTCATCCGGCATCTCGTTTTCCTCCTTCGTAATTATTAGCGGTTTGCCTTTGTAATCAAGACGGAGCCCTGGGTAAATGAAACTGCGCCACATGTACAGTATGATATTAGAATCCTCCAGGCTTGGTGCGACATGGGGCGAGATGAGCTCCAGATGCTTCTCTGGCAAAATTGACCAATGCAGCCCGGGATACAGGTGATGTACTGTATGATATCCATTGTTGAAGCACAAGTAGTTTAGTGTCTGGCCAGTGAAATTGCGCGCAAAGTTGTACTTGGAGCTCATGTCGCATCCGTCGTGCTGGAGGAAGTTGAGAGAGAGGATGCAATATTTGGCGTAGAACTGAGGTAGCAGCGCAAACCAGAACCATCGCCGCCAGTCGATTAGGATGAGCACACATGTAGTGCCCCAGACTGCGATTTCTTCAAGCTGGCGCTGCCTTACGATGGGTCGATTGAGACGAGCTTGAGCCTCAAAATACAGCTTGTCATCCTTATTCCCAGATAATACAACATGCCAGAAAAACAGTAACCCGTTCAAAAGGTTCCAGCTATATCGGACCTTGGTCGTGCGCACTGTTCAAGAATGATTAGTATCTCAAAGAATGTGGGAGACACAAAAGGCGAGATGTTAAAAAAAAAAAAAAAAAGCACTCACTAACGTCTTTTGCTTGCTGAGGGTACTTGTGGTGAGACAAGTTATGGCCTGGAATAAAGATAGACACGGCACCGCCATACTGTAGAGACAGACAAACTTGGTAGAATTTGTTCCAGTTCTTGGACCAGAAAACCGGCAAATGAATGGCGTTATGAGTAGTGACTGCTCCCATAAAGGAGAGCTGAAACAGGGCAAGCCATAGAGAAAAAGAAAGCAAGCCACCGGCGATTGGGGATGTGAAGTTGTGCCAAGTGATCAAGAAGACGGTGAAGAAAAGCGCTGTGCTGACAAGACAGCGAACATCTTCGTTGTGTCTCAGTAGCGGTTTCTTGTCAGTCTTGGAATGCATTGGCGGTGACGTTTGCGCCATTATTTGCACAGATTGTGTGCCTGTCATGGATCCTTTTGAGCCACGGTGTTGAGAAGAACTGTTGTTATGTGATGTGATAGCTGTGAAACGGGAGCACAAACAAGGGTAATTTGACTAGTATATGAGGATAGGGGCTGATAAGATTGAGAAAATCCTTCTCGCCAATGATTACGTGGGATTCGCTTCAATTATGGAGCTCAAACCAATCAATTGCAAGTCCGCGTATTCGAGCTTGCTGACTGTTCATTGCACAGCCTACTACTGAAGCGACTACCCTGTATTTCGCTCAACTGCCACTTCTCAAGGGTTGAATTAAATCTTTTCTTGACAGCAACGTATTGTTGTCCGAGCAGATAGGCTCGGAAACTCGGACCCTTATTCTCAGACTGGTCCGTCACGTCACGTCACGCATGTACCCTTGGACCCAAAGGCGTTGATTGGCGTATTTACAAGGATGACAGCTCTAGCGTTTGTGCTAAAAGCTCACAGCTGACGTCCATTTAATATTATGCAATCCAGTACTCTGTAGGTATGTAGGATTCTCAGAACACATCTCATGATCCACAGTAGGTCAGGTCATTATGCCCATGGAATTTCCATCTAATCCGACTGGTGTAAACTCATCAGCTCTCCATCTCAAAACAGACGCCAAGGATCTACAGGCATTAAAATACGCGTAAATCCTCGTCAATTGGTTCTTGGTTGCGCTCTGGAACGTATTTGTTCATTATAACTTAACGAATTAGTACCGTTTCCCGGTTTCTTCCCTAGCACTAACTGAGCAGATATTTAACCCGATTTTGATAACTCACAATATCATAACTTTGTTCGACGATAGGCTCTTTCTTAGCAGACACTTTCATTCAAACTTTGCATCATCCACATTCTTCAGAAAAAAGACGTACCACTGTACAGTCTTGATATGAGCGACAATGCTGACTCTCTCATTGATTGTGTGTATACCCTCAATTGAGAGTACCTCACGATCCCAACCTGGAGAATACCGAAAGATGTGCCGACTGAGCTTCCAGCAATATTTCGTGTCTGTATTCGCGGGCATGATCCCAGGTGCCATCACTACTTCCTTCCCATACAGAGCCCTGGTGGTACTGGATATCACCGACCACGGTGTATCCTTTTGCTCGTCACCTGCAACTGTGGGGGTAATGGGTGCAGGTTCAAGCACACTACCCATGAAGCTGATATTGATCGAGGACTGTTCCTCTTCTGAGTCATCGAATGCGTGCAAGGTGAGGTTATGTCGTTTCGCGATCACGCCAGCGAGTTTGGTCAGCTTTTCTCGAATCAATTGTGACGTCTCACCAATGTTGACTCGGTGATTTATCAAGACAGTTGTCCGTTCAGGAAGTGCGTTGACCTTGACGCCGCCATGTATCACATCAACCGCTTGAGTTGTCGAAATCAGATACCCTGCCATTCGATTGACCTGAGAGACTAGTTGTGGGAACGAAAGTCTCTTCATCGTCTCCAGAATGCCTGTCGCGCCCTTTTTTGGCAGAAGATACTTCAGCCCAGGAATGAAACCTGGAGCATGCTCTGCACCGCACCACAGAAAATCAAGCAGTGGGTTGTCTTGGTGAAGGTGAGGCGGATATGGTGACTTTTCGATAATACTGACTATTTCGGCGGCTATACCAGCACTGGTGTGTACAGGCGGCATTGAACTATGACCTCCTTTGGTACGGACGACAATTTCGACATCGACGTAGCCTTTTTCGGATACTCCCGGAATAGCAAAATGGGTACCCCAGAGAGGGAGAATAGGTGCTCCTTCATCGATTATGAGCGACACCCCATTTTCTCCATAACGCCGGAGTAGAAAAGAAGCCAGGAAAGCGGCTCCGTAGTGGCCTGAAATCTCCTCGTCGAATCCAAATGAGAGAATTATGGTGCGGCGGGGCTGAAATCCTGCATCCATCAGAGCCTCTACTGCTTCCAGAGATGCAATCAACGTGTTTTTGCAGTCTAACGCACCCCTACCCCAAATGGATGAACCGTCGAATTCGCCACTGAAAGGCGCATAGTTCCACTGTGAGACAGTGCTTTCGGGGACAGGCACAACGTCTTGGTGGGCCATCAAAACCGTTGGCTTTAAAGTTGAGTCACTGCCAGTCCATGTATAAAGAAGTCCGTGCCCGTTGACATTTTCCAACTTGAGTCTTTCATGAAGCTTGGGAAACGTGGCTTGTAGAAAGTCCGCAAACTCGTCAAATACTTTCCAACGGGGATCCTGACCGACTGGACCCATATCGTCGTATGCCACTGTTTGAATCTGAATAGCACCTGCAAGTCGCTGGATGCTTTTCTCTCTAAACCAGTCTGAACTCAAATTCTTATCTATGCCTGTTGTCATTTGATCTTGCAGTCGAGTGGTTTGAACGGGCGCTTGAGGGCATAGCGCTTCTGAATTGGAGCTCAAAGCTGGGATCAAGGCAAAAAACGCTACCACACCTAGACCGAGGTACCGCCAGGACCATGATGAGACGGTGTCGCGGCTGGAATGCTGGCGTGGGGCTACCACATTCTGGGGCTGTTTGTCTGACATTGCGCGTCTGGGACAACTATAGAAGAGGGATCTCCAGCAATGTAAGTTGCGTTTTCACAACTATTACAAAGAGTGCATGAAGGAGTCTGACAAGAGCGACCTTGAAAGCAAAGAGGGGTTCCACGCCGGTGCTTATATGTTGCTTAGAGTAAACCTTATTATAATTGAAAACGTCTTCTGGCCAAAACTCTATTAGAGTCAATACCATTAATGGGAATGCTGGATGCGGCATTGGATGTCAAATGGAATTAAGGTTAATAAAAATCCTGCTTCCGGTTAGGCCATGCACTTGGCATTATTAAAGCATTACATAAATAAATCAATCTTTAAAGGTATAAACCCCTACAAGCATAAAGTACAGCCAGAAGGTTTGTAAGTGAAGAGTAACGAAGTGTATTTCAATGAATCTATAATCTCTGAATACTTGCTTCTTACTGAGTAGATGTTGACCCGAGCTTTTCCTTCACAATTGTCTCGCTAAGTCTCCAGAGCCTCTCCCCAAGATCATCATCGAGCGCCTGCGAGGTCGGCTCGGTAATCTTGCGATCCGGAACAATATAGCAACCATCGATCTTTTCCTCCTTGACCGCATCACTGGTCGCAGCGAACAGAATTGGGCGGCAGCCCTGGTCAATAGGGTCCTTTAGAAACGGCCGGACAATAGCCACGCCAACTTTGCCCAGAGTCCCATAGGCATCAATCGCCTGCTCCTGTTGATCTGTCTTCACGCCACCTGGGTGAGTTGCATTGATCCATGGCCCTTTGCCAGGCTGCAGGCCAAGCTCGCCTCTGTCTTTGCGTCGAGCCAGAGCGCGCACAAGGTGAATTTGGGCCAGCTTGGAACGATTGTAAAGGTAAGCTGGACCAATATCTGTGTTGATCTCCTGGAGGTCTGCAAACTTGATAGAGCTCGGCGCTGCGCGGTGCATATCCGACGACTGGAGACAAAGCCGGCTGTCTGGAGTTGCGATGAGCTTGGGGAGAAGGGTCATGGCCAAATGGTGTTGTGCAAAGACATTGACTTGCATGTGACTGTCAATGCCATCTTTGGTCTCCCCATAAGGGCCGACGCCCAATCCAGCGTTCAGAATCAACGCGTCAAGCCGCTGCAACTCGGATGCTAGTCTTTTGGCCACTTCATCAGTTTGGTGGAGGTCTTCAAGTTCAACCTGGACAAATTCCACTCGCGAAATGTCACCAAATTGCTTCAGACCATCGGCGGCTTCATCGAGATGGTGTTGCTTTTTACCAAGGAGATAAAGCTTCTGGGGGTTATGCTGAAGGATATGAGCTGAAATTCCGTATCCAATGCCTGCACTGCCGCCAGTGACGACAAAGACCTTCCCACTCAGGTCGGGAATATCGGTGTTTGGGTTAAATGAGTTACCGCTGCCGAGCATATTGCGTACTGTACTCAAGTAGTGTAAGGTATTGATAGAGGTGGATAGAAGAAGAGAGCAACAATTGCAAATATTCAACTGTCTATAACTTATATAGTTATTGGAGACAGGAATACCGATGACGTCAAAGATATGCACGGCTCAAAGTGATGACATTGCTTCTATGATGAATATATTTTCAGGTAACCAGTAAAATGTCTCATACGCCAAGCCGTCCCGTAAACGTAAACGGTTTGTTGTTTCGGTGGCCGATGAGCTCTTGCATTGAAAGGGAGACTTGCATCTTGATGACAGTAGTGTTTTTTNNGCATTTTTATCCCTTGTTGAAAAGCTTATTCTAGGGCAAAATCAGTTATCATGCTTTTGTTGCCGAGCCCTCGGCCACAAAGCTTAACTAGGTCTTCGTGTAAGCATTGGAGTTATAATGCTTTTTTTTTTGTGTAAATCCTGATATCAGACGACTTCAACACGGTTGTTTCGGTGGTTATTCGGCTGTAGATTAATGCTTCTAGTTATACTTCTGTCCTAGACAACACGCCTTGTATGCTGTAGTCCTATCAAAAACTGCAGTCTCCATTTAAATAAACATTTCTTTAAACCATGCTATCATTTCTTCGACTGCCCTGATTCTCTGTCATCACTGTCTCTCCGTTAAACCCATTACCATTCACTGTATTCATGCCACTTCGCTTATTTTTACCATTCAATGGCTGCCCTGTCTTGGTAGCCAAGTCCTCGTCTCGACCATACAGGAACCAGAGGAATGCGCCCGTCATACCAGCGCCACCAATAATATTTCCCAATGTGACAGGTATAATGCACTGGTAGATAAACTTGCCGACTCCGAAGTCAGTTCCGTAGAACATGCCAATTGGGACCAGGAAGAAGTTGGCAACAGAGTGCTGATACCCAAGTAAAACGCTGTAAAAACGTGTTAGTATATTTGTGTCTTGCCCATGGAATAATGGGTTTCTCAGTCAACTCACAATGCCCATATCGGTAGCCAAATTCCAACAATCTTGGAAAGGTTGTCCTTACTACTCGTCGCCAAGTAAACTGCCAATCCCACAAGCCAGTTACACCCAATACCCCTTGTGAAGTTATAACCCCACCCAATGTTAACTCTTTGTTCAGCTTGAGTAACAGCGTAGGTTGACATGGCGGCTGAGCTGAGCGTATCGCTCCACCAAGTCAAAACTCCAGCAAAGAAGAGACACCCCGCTAAGTTAAGGATATAAGCAACAATCCAATTTCGCAACAGATCATATATGCTGGTCTTTCTCTGGAGTGTGGTATATGTTAGAACAGCCATATTGCTCGTGACTAGTTCGACATTTGTCATAATGACAAGGACGAATCCGATTGGGAATGTAAACGCGGCGACTAATGTAATAAGAGACGGATTTGCTTCGCGTTGCTGTGGAGCTCCTCCCACCACAACAAGGTCCAAGAGCGAGCCGAGAGAAATGAACACCCCACCAAAGAAGGATTTAACTATGAGGTCTATCCATGGAAGCTTGGCTTTCGCTTCTCCGGACTGCGTGATGAGTTGACATGTCTCTGGCGGCGAGTGCGCATCAACCTTTTCCATAGAAACATGAGGCTGGCGGTCATCGTTACTGTAGTTCTTTCCTGGGTTTATTGAAGGCATATCGACCTGCTTTTCTGACGATAATTGATGAGATATCTATTTGTGGCAACGGGCAAGAATTTATATATACTACCACGAGCATATGACGGCATATTGATGTGATGAAGATCGTATCAAGTTACATCATTTTCTCGGCACAACCGGCACTTCGTCAATCTGGTAAAATGAATCATAAAGAAACAGAGCTATCTGATGTCCAACTCTGCTAGTTCAATTGTGACGCTGTTGTATCTTTGACGCAGTGATGATGGTACAGTGGGTAAATAAACACTAGTAAAGCTGTTCTCGGCCGGAGGGTTAATTACTGTCTGTAAAGGTTCTATGAGTCTTTGGGCGTATGCTAGTTATTACTGAATTAAGGCGTAATTGAAATTGTATCTTGAGTTACCGAAATGTACTCATTGTTATATACAATGAATGGTCGGAAACAAGTGCACTCAAATGAATTCCAAAAGTGCATACCAGTATATGCTGCGAGGTTCATACTAAATGTATGCAGTGTTAAACAAGAGCAATAAATAGTCAGTATTACCTACAACAACTATATATCAAAATGAAAATTCAAGAGTATATAAGAAGAGTTTATTAAAATCTATTTTATATACTTATCTTTATATATTCCTAGAATCTTAATATGCCTTTCATATTCTACCCTATACTATACCTAAAAGTCTCCAAATAGATACTGCATTAGGCAGTTAACTAGCAACTTTATTACAATCAATTAGGCAGCTCCTTTATCAGTTCAGTCCACTAACGAGCTTCTATCTCAGCCTCTTATCTTTAGCAATCAAGGGGTTTTTGTGTTTTGTGATAACGGTGGGTACTCGCCCAATTAAAGGGCCCAAGAGCTTCAAAGTTGCCGAATCAGATCTAATATTGCCTTCCCCGCGATTCCAATCTGTTAGCGTCGTGATGGTGGCTGGAATGCACAACACGTGCTGCATCCGTCCTGTCTGGTATCGATCAGAAGATATAACAGTAAGCTTATCCCCACTATCAGTCTTCTTAAAAGGTCAGCTAATACTTGATCGCTTGTTTTTACTCGGACAATCTACGAATAATGAGTACTAAAGAACCAACCAACATCGATGACTACCAGCTGGCCCAACTGGGTCATTCCCAGTCCTTCAAGCGCAACTTCAGTCGCTGGACCATGCTGGGCTTAGCTTTTGCCATCCTCAACTCATGGACAGCACTTGCAGCTTCCCTTTCCCTTGCCCTTCCTTCAGGTGGCCCCGTTGCTGTAATCTGGGGCCTTGTAACCGCTGGTATCTGCAACCTGTCGCTTGCAGCGAGTTTAGCAGAGTTTCTATCAGCGCAACCAACTTCTGGGGGTCAGTATCATTGGGTTGCAACTATTGCACCCCCTTCACTTAAGATTCCTCTATCTTGGATTACAGGATGGATCAATCTTAGCGGTTGGGCTTGCCTCGTTGCGACAAATTGTTCTTTATCGAGCACCCTCATCATCAATATTATTTCACTTCTTCATCCACAATACACCTTTCAGCGATGGCACCAGTTCCTCATCTATCTCGGCATTGCATTTATCGCTTTTGCAACTAATGCCTTCCTTCACTCGATTTTGCCTCGCATCAATGGACTGGCGCTTATCTGGAGCATTGCTGGCTTCTTTATCATCTCCATCACTGTGCTTGCTTGTGCCGCACCCAACTATGCCACGGCCAAATATGTCTTTGCAACCTTTATCAACACTACGGGCTGGCCAGATGGTATTGCCTGGCTTCTCGGACTCCTTCAGGGAGGCCTTGGTCTTACCGGCTTCGATGCAGTGGCGCACATGATTGAGGAAATCCCCAATGCTGCCATGGAAGGTCCTAAAATTATGCTGTACTGCCAGTATATCGGCATCTCGACGGGTTTCCTTTTTCTGATAGTGGTACTCTTTGTTTCTGGGGGTATCGAGAATGCCGACACGATCATTGGGTCTACTGCTGGTCCTCTGCTTGAAATCTTCTACCTTGCCACCGACAGCAAAGTAGGTGCCATCTGCCTACTGATGTTCCCTCTGCTCTGCCTGGTCTTCGCTGCTATTGCCGTCATGACCACCTCATCCCGCATGATGTTTGCATTCGCCAGAGACGGCGGTCTTCCTGCATCCCACGTTTGGTGGAAAGTCCATCCGACACTCGGGGTCCCCATGAACGCTCTCTACCTGAACGTTGTTATCGTGATCGTGTTTGGCTGCATTTACCTTGGCTCGACTGTCGCTTTTAACGCTATTATCGCCTCGTCTGTGGTGGCTCTGGGTCTAAGTTATGGTATACCCATTGCTCTGCACCTCGCACGAGGCCGATCTCAGCTGCCCGAAGGTGCCTTCAAGCTACCCAATTGGCTCGGATGGACGACAAACATCATTGGGCTGGTCTATACTATTGTAACAACGGTTCTCTTCCTCTTCCCTCCTGCTCTGCCCGTGGATGGCACTACCATGAACTATTGTGTAGTGGCATTTGGGGTCATCGTTGTCATTTCACTTCTGCAGTGGATCGTTGACGGCCGGAAGAACTTTGAGGGTCCTAGGGTTACTATCGGAGAAAGTAGCATACCTGAGACCGATCACTTGGGATGATTAAACAGGCTAGAGACTATCACGCCTGATCGCAAGGGCAGACAATCGTGCATATGTAATGTATTCATAGAGTGCTAGAGACTCCAGCTTCCAGAAATATGTTGCTTTCCTCGCCGATCTACTTACTACCTGTACTTAGTCAGGCCCCTTCATAGTACAGATAATCTTCCCTGAGCTCAAGTCGCCATCCATTGCAAAGCATCAACCTCTTTTTTCGGTTTGCTGTACAGCATCGTGCGCTTCGTCAAACGAATCGATCTGATAAGAGCTGAACTTGCGCGCAGAAACACCCTTGGCAAACATGACGTCGAGCTCCTCAAAGGTTCGGTTGCGAGTCTCGGGCAGGCGGAAGTAGCCCCAGATAAAAACCAGGAATGCGGTGCTCCCCCAGACAAATCCGGTGTAACCTTTGAGGTTCCACTTCGTAGGATTCATGAAGTATGGCTGAAGAACACCAGCGACAACACCCATGATGGCGTAACCATTGCGCGCCAAGCAGATAGTCTTTTGACGAAGTCTGGTTGAACCTATTTCAGCAGGTAGAGCCCAGCCAAGCTGACCAGCGGAGAGTTGGAAGATAAAAGTCCAAACAAGTGTCAAAACAGCTTGAGCCATGCCAATCCTGTCGTTCTCGGTGCGCGTGTTGAGAACTCCGATGATGAAGAGCACAACGCCCATGGCAAACATACCATACAAGTAGGCTGTTCGTCGTCCAACGTATGGCATGACACAGACCCAGGACAAGATGGTAGCGAAGAGAGCCATTCCATTCCCTCCAACATTGAGATGGTAGGTTGTAGTTGAATCGAGTCCCACTTGTTGGAAGAAGTATGTAGAGTTGTAGGCAAAATACAAACCAGACAGGATCTGACCAGCAAATACAACAATCGCGATCTCGGTTCGTCGAAGCTCGAAGCCCTGGAAACAGTCTTTGTATGAAGTACCAACCGAAAGCTTCTCTTCGAGGTTGTTGGTATAGACGATGAGGCCAAGGGTATCCCGGAGCTCGGCGTCGGTGTCATTGGGTCGGAGTCGTCGGAGGTTCTCGAGTGCCTTTTCGTGGTGTCCGATTCGAACAAGGTGCCATGGTGTATCGGGAGCGAAGCAGAGGATAGGAATGAGGACAACGGGCCAAAACCACTGAAGAGCAAAGGGAATACGATATGCCCAAGGTGCTGGTGTGTTAACAAGACCAGCCATGACTCCCGCTGAGATGAGCTGTCCAATGATGAAACACATATTGGTCCAACTAGTCATGTAGACTCGAAGAGACATGGGAAGGACTTCCGAAGCATATGCAGGGGCGGTAGTAGCGAAGACACCCCAAGGCAGACCGCAGAGGATCTGGCCAACAAGAAGTACTGTGGTATTAGGCGCAAAGAAGGTAATGAAGATGAAGGCACTGAGTGCAAACAAGGAAGCAATGAGAACCTTGATGTGCCCATATTTGGTCACAAGGTATCCGTTGAGCAGTGTTCCAAAAAAGGCGCCCACTCCCGCTCCATTTCCAAGCCCAGCCTGCCAGGGAGCAGAAAGCTGGTAGTTGTTCGTGTCTTCATTCCAGCGACCATACTTCTTTGCGAAAGCTGGGTAAGCATAGAAGTTGGAAAGCAGATTGGTATCATAGCCTTCCATTACAACACACATGGAGACGACAAGACACCAAAATACAGTCCATGGGTATTTTCGGACAGCTTCGAGAGGAGGTAGGTTATGTTCGGCTTCGGCACCGAGACGAGCTTGATCAGTGGTATCGTGAGCGCCCTTTGGGGGGACTGAGGCTTCAACATCGTAGCTCTCGGCGTGTGAGACTGATGGGTCGAGGGTTTCTTTGCCCATCTTGATAACGATCAAGTCAAGTTGTAAGTAAGTATGTGTGTCAAGAGGATGAGAAACTGATGTTGGGGATGATCTTTGCTTGATCCGCGTCGCATCGTGAGGTTATATAATGGAGACCCCTGGTTCCTTCTCCGGCTGAACTTCCCAATCTTCTGTTTCCTGCTTCTCATCCCCACGGGGTATGCAAATTCGCCCCGTGGGGAGGCGGTAGTCGTTTGACTTGTTGATGATCCGAAAATTACCCCATTTGGTTAGGTGTAGTACAATTCCCTGAATAAAAGCTTAGCCCTCGGCTTGATGCAACGATAAGTTCATTGGTGACACAAACGAACTAACTAATCCGGTGGGTACCCCTCTCTTCGCTGAATTCATCGGGCCGAGAATAGCAGGTGGTAAAATGAAAATAAGGCGACTGCATAAGCCCTTGATCAGCCGACTATATCTCCATTGAGTGTACGATAGCTTGGTTTGAAGGAACCACAATGGCTACTATACAGGAAAAGCGCAGCCAAGTCTGCGATAATTGCCGATTTCGCAAGGTCAAGTGTGATCGTGGTTTACCCTGCAAGAATTGTCACATCGGGGATCTCCGTTGCCAGTACCGTCACAGCATTCGGAGGAAAGGCCCAAAGCAGGGCCAAGGGAGACGACAGGCCCAGCTTCGACAGGGCCTGGAGGCTCTTGACGCATACCAGTTCAAGATTGTGACGCCAGGGGGTCAACTGAGCGCAGCCAAGACGGGCAGGGTTGAACCTCCGTCGCGACCACAGACAAAGACACACTCACCGCAACAGACCAATCCTCAGTCGCTCCCACCTTTGCAACAACCCTCTCTAGATGACACAAGCTTATACAGTGGACCAGAGATACCAGCCTTA
Source organism: Fusarium transvaalense (assembly GCA_013623685.1). Taxonomy (NCBI): domain Eukaryota; kingdom Fungi; phylum Ascomycota; class Sordariomycetes; order Hypocreales; family Nectriaceae; genus Fusarium; species Fusarium transvaalense. The sequence goes on from JABFFG010000394.1 coordinate 22,073, forward strand.
TCCAATGACTCCATTCTCGAAACAGAAGACCTCTGTAAACGCATGTCTTCATCCCTCGTTGCGCACATACGACTGTTCCAGAGGTTTCTCTATCCAATTATGCCCGTTATCGACGACGATGTCTTAGCCGATGCCGCCAGACTAGACGAACTTCCGCCGTCACGATATGCTCTCATACTGGCGGTATGTGCCGCAACGAGGATGCAACTCAGACTGGACAAACGAGTTGACGGCTCCGAAAACGACCTTAACGCGGAAATTCCACCTGAACCTCGTCTAGACGGAGACATCCTAGTGACTCTTGCCGAGACTTCGCTCCGGCAGTACAGTGTTATTGATGATACGACTCTCGACTCCGTTCTGGTCTCCTTCTTCCTTTTTGCAAGCTATGGGAACCTCGACGACTCTCGCCATGCCTGGTTTTACCTCAATCAGAGCATTACTCTCGCCCAAGCGCTTGATCTCACTCGGGAGTCGGGCTACTATGGACTACCTGATGAAGAAAGGGAAAAGAGACGTCGGGTGTTTTGGCTCCTATTTGTAACAGAACGGTAGGCTTCTCTGGTCGTGTCCTTGTCTCCCGCGGAGCTGACTCCAGCCTTTAGTACATTTGCCCTCCAGCATCGAAGACCAGTCATGCTTCGAAGTACTGTCAATAAACCGCAAGTCGTCGACTCCAACTGCCCTGTTGTAATGCACGACTTCATAAACCACATTAGCCTCTTCGAATCGCTCCCGTACTCATTGTACGAATGGCAACCAGAAAACGACGACCGACGATTCGAAGACTTGAAGCTTGTCCATAATATAAACGAAAAGCTGTGCAAGGTGAAACCGGACCAGTCAATTATTGAGAGCCAACGGTTCGACACCCTTATCACACAGCAATGGCTTCGAGTGTCTATGTGGCGTATTGCATTTGGACAAAATCCGTCATCTGCTTCTGGCTTTGGATTATTACTACCTCCCGCGCTTCCAATGGATGCAGGCAAGATTATCATGTCCGCTTTAGGGTCTGTAGGGAAACAATCCAAGGACTGTCACGGAATCGGAATGGTAAGATCGGTATGTAGCTTTGATGATGCTTGCTGACATTTCCTATAGGAGCAGAAGCTCTTCGATGTTGGAGTTAGTCTTGCCGATACAGCTCAACTGTCTGGCTGGACTTGCAACGCGCTGGATAATGGCCCGCGTGATTTACTCTCGGTAGTCATCCATGCTTTATCCACTGTTCGAGGGTCCCAATCACACTTACTGCCGAATCTTCTCAAGCACTCAGAGTCGCTATTTGCTCTATCAGATCCGAATGCACATATCGATCTAAATTGGGATATGCTGAACGACCAGAATTGCAAGACGAATGCCATTGTTGAGGAAGTCTCAGAAGAGGGTGAAGAGCTCGGTGAGTCATTACCCTGGGTACCGGAGAACAATCTGGACTTATTGGTGGCAACGACGTGGGATGATCCGACAATAGCGTGTGAGCAATTTGATGCCAATGCGGGTGTATCTTTTGGATAGATCTATTTCGTACCAGACAACTAAAAGCCTCCATCAATCCAAGCTATCATAATTTCCTATACCCGTTCTAGAAGAACCACCTTACTGTCATAGTCTGTACCAAATCGATACTGAATTCCTCCGTTCATCAAGGTTGCACCAGAGTAAATTTCTCCGCCGTCAAGCTTATACCTTGCAGCTGCGTCAAGACCGGCCAAGCGAAGTAGAGGAAAATTGGTGACAGTAGTAGACATCATTTGGAACGCAAAGAGAACAGCTTCGCTTCCGTCTTGCGACACAAAAATTGCTGCGGGGAAGTTGGACTTTTCAGGTAGGACAAGGCGCCACATATCACCTTTGACAATGATCGGGTTGATCCTCTCGGCGAGCGCAATGAGCTCTGGGATCTGCGCCTTGTCTTCCTCGGGTGTGTGGTCCGGATCAAGCTCAAACCCAAAAGAACCTCCCATCATAGCGACATGGGCTCGAAAGCGCATAGGTAGAGAGCGTCCTGTAATATCATTGGGGGAAGAGCACACATGAGCACCCATAGCCGATGGTGGATATACCAATGATGTACCGAACTGGATGTGAATACGATCAGAAGCATCCATGTTGTCGGATGTCCAGACCTGGGGAAAGTATTGAAGAATGCCAGGATCAAAACGACCGCCACCAGAAGCACAGCCTTCCCAGAGGACGTTAGGAAAGCGAGTTGTCAATACCTCGAAGACGTGGTATATTCCGAGCATGTAAGCGTGGTGGTTATCGGGTGTTGGGCTTTCGTGAATAGCTCGGTTATTGTCCCACTTAACGTAGGTGATGGGTGCTGAATCCAAAATTGTAGCCACTGAATCGATGATATACTTCTGCACTTCAGGAAGAGCTGCGTTCAAAACAAGCTGTTGACGAGTCTCACTGCGGGTGTAGGTACCTGCGCTCAGGACCCATTCCGGATGCTGTTCATAGAGCTCAGACTTTTGGTTGACCATCTCAGGCTCGACCCAGAGACCAAACTGCAGGTTCTCTTCCGACCCTGCGGCCTTGAGCTTAGTGACACTCTCGACGAGAGGCCCTAAACCATTGGGAAATCTCTTGGGATTTGCGACCCAATCGCCCAGGCCAGCGTGGTCGTTAACACGAGGGTGCTTGTCTCCAAACCAGCCATCGTCTAGTACAAAGAGTTTAGCACCCAACTTGGCAGACTCTTGTGCTAGTTTGTAGATAGTCTTCTCGTCGAAATTGAAGTAGAGACCTTCCCAACTGTTGAGCAAGACGGGTCGCGGCTCGGAAACAAACTTGCTTCTAATGAGGTTTCTGCGATAGAGACGGTGGAACTTTCGTGACATGTCACCGATTCCATGATTGGAAAAGACCGAAACACATTCCGGAGATTGCAAGCTCTCACCAGAACGCAATGGCCATGAGAGCTGACATGGGTTCATTCCAACGATAGCTCGGGTTAAGCCTTGATGACTCTTCTCAACTTCGATATTAAAAGACCCAGTGTACACGAGAGAGAAGCCCCAGGCGTCGCCGTGAGCCTCGGTTGTGGTTGGGTTGACCAGAGACAAGAATGGGTTGTGGTAATGAGACGAGTAACCAGTCGTGCTGCCGAAACTTCACACTGTTAGTCAAGGGATATATCTGCAGATATATTCGCTTACCCCTGTGTTCCATAATCAACCTTTCGGCGGGTCCTAGTACATTCTCGGGACCATTCCCCCTGAAGCTGTAACATCTCATATTCATCGTGGGGGAAGTCAACGCTAAAGCTAGCTAGCTTCTCAACAACAATAACATCGTCACTGTTGTTAATGACCCTGACGCTCTTGACGATAGCATCGGCCATAGGGAAAACTGAGTACGACAAGTCTGCTCCAACGGAGCTGTGCTCGTCATATAGATGAATAATAAGTGTCGAAACATCGTCGTTAGAACCGAATGTGCAAGGTAGTTTCTTCAAAGCGGGCTTGCCCTTGACGACGGTGTGAGACTTGTACTTGAAATCACAAACTGTGAAACCCTTTGCGTGCTTTATATGAACAGCCGGAGTGCGGAAGTCACCTCGGCCAAGGTCTGGAAACTCGCGACGAAGATGAGCATGCGTGGACCAGCCTCCGCCGTTGGATTGAATTTGGGCAATAGGATTCTCTGTCACGAGGGCACCGAAATGATCCAGAAGAAGATCCCCTGTCGTAGGATCAACATGGAATCGGTAGGAGACATTTTTGCCGTTAAGGGCGAATGATGTCCCCTCGACCACGATTGCTGAAGATTATTAGTTCCAGTTCTCTAGGGGAACGTTATGCTGACGAGGGAGGAACGCACGTTCAACTTTAGAGCTTGTTGTAAGAGTCATCTTGGGGGCAGAATTAAGATACAAGACTTGCCTCAAAGATACTAGTAAAAGCGAGTACTGAAGCAAGACGAGGTCTCCTCCAAATATGCTGAATCACTCAAGAGATAAGTATTTATTTTATACGCTGTTATCTTTTATTCCCCGCGTCGCCATGGTGGAATTCCGAGTATTTCCCCATGGGGTTAATTGGGCTCTGATCATGCGGGGAGCTGAGTGAGACATGTCCACTTTGCTCGGTACGTACTATTCCATACTGAGGAGCTCGGAATCACATAATTAAACATCGGCAGATATTTCTTCATTAGGTTTACAAGGGAAATAATCAAATGCGAGGTTCTTGTAGCTCAGAAATAGCAATGCTTAATATTTAATGAGTGTGATGAGTTCTATGGAAACGGCGAAACGACAATAAGACCAGTCCCTTTGCAAGGCACAGACAAAAGTTATACCTGTAGTAGTAACAGACCCCTTTATGTTATGTCATGCATCTAAGTTGTGACTCCTCCGTATATACAACCAGCTAACGAAAGGTCTAGATCAAAAACAATCTTCCGGCACTGAGAAATCTGTTAAGAATAATATTTAGACCAGTCTGTCGTAATGTTAGCTCTGTAAGTAGGGATAGCGCTATATGTATGTCACTCACCCAGGGCACTGTTCGTTAACCTTGTCAGGGTCGGCACAGTGATAGAGTGCGTCAGGACAGCAGACCTTGCCAACAGGGCAGAAGAAAGAGTCTCCGCACTTGGGACCAAAGGTGGGAACAGGAGGAGATGCCTCAAAGGTAGCGACGGGCTTCTCGCGGCGGCGAAGTTTTGCTTCAGCCGAGGGAGGAGCAGGACACTCTTCGAAGCAACCAATTTCAGCGACCCCGTTGACGATAACCTCGCAGCACTTGGGCTTGTCAGCGGGGCAAACTTGGTCGCCGCATTTGTTTGGGTATGGCTGTCGACGCTCAAGAGCTTGAATGGGCGGGCATTCAGCAAAGCATCCGAGCTCGGCGACTCCGTTGACAATGACTTCGCAGCACTTGGCTTTGTCGGCAGGGCAAACTTGGTCACCACACTTGTTAGGATAAGTCTGGGGAATGGCGTTGACAGAGACGCTGAGGGCGATGGCGACAATGGCGTTGTTGAAGAGCATGTTGGAGATCTGAGTAATTGCTGTTCTAGTGATGCTGCTATGACTGGGAAACGAAGACCTGTTTAAGTCTTGATGGCCGTGATGATATAAAAGATGTGTTTGATTGCTTGTGATGATGTGATTGGGAGCTTGTGAGTTGATCTATCCTGTACGGCAGATTGCTCGGTATTTATAGACAAGAGATGCTGTGTCATAATTATAAAAGATCCTCATGATAGCAGATATTGAAGTTATGCGATGTAACAACTCGGTGTTCACCGTTCACAGCCTGAGCGAAAGGACGGAATGCTTCATCCTTCAGAAGCCACAAGATGCTGGATTATCCTAAGAAAAGCTCAATATGGCTATAAAAGGCTATGAGATGGATGGAACGGAAGGTTACAATGCCTCTGCCGGCTATCGCCGATCGGATCGTTTATATTGTTCGAATCCGGCTGGTAGCACCTGCTGTCACGCTGTTTGAGGGGCTCCGTATCGTATGTAATAAAGCTCCTGTTAGTGGTGTTCATATCAGCCACTGATGTGATATAATGGCATTGCCTTGATCTGACTGGATCTGTCTGTCACTGAGTGGCTAACACAACTTTAGCTTAGGTTCCGTCTAATGTTACAATCACAGATTTGCATACATGCTCTCGGAACCATAGGTCTTGCAGTATACATTTCATCGGTAATGAAAGCTTCCGGTTCTAGAGCGTGAGCAACAGCTCTTACCAATTAGTGCGTTCTTAGAGTTGTGTTGTTAATGTCTTATAATTAGCACTTTCTCATGTATATCGATTGCAAGTTGTAACGTTTCTATAGCAGTTTATCCAATCACAACGTCTACTTGAGCATTCAACACTAGACCTAAAGAGCTTTAGTAGATCAACCGAGCTTGTATCTATTTATAGATGCTGGCAATATTTGCCTTGTAGATAAAACTATACTACCCTAGAGTGTAATTATTCTTTACAACTTCAGCTTCTCAAGGGGGGAACGAGAACCTGTAAAGTAGAATACAGATTACACATGCATCTTGCATCTGAATACTCCTATTAATTAAGTAAATAGTCTTACAAGCTCTTCGTGCTTATTCTTCATCATGAACTACAATGTGGAAATGTACAAATGTTTTAATTCAACTTCAGCACATTTCTTAAATTGACAGAAAGTTGTGATTGGTGAAGCTCGCCCCACACTACTTGATATTCCTCTGAAAATCCAGACACAACTAAAGGACTGCGCTAGCCCGATACAGCAGTGATCTACGTCAGTCATAGATATCTAACTGGCTTAAGGATAGCTAGCGCCTCTACACATGTCTGAACTCAGAGTTGCTTATCAGATAGTAATGGCTACATTTAATACCTACAGAGCAAAGTCTAAGGGTGCAACGGACTCAAGTTACAGTAAGTATAGCTCTTTGTAATATGTAGTAAAGATCTAATACTAATATATGGCTACTATCTATTCTGTCATTATATTCACTTCTTTTACCGGTCTGAGAATCCGAAAGTTTAAAGGCTCTTTGAAAGACACCTGTTAATATTTCTAGTAGGGAAATAAAATCTATCTACAAGAAGAAGTATAAACACCTTACGGTCTATAATATTTGTTGCGATTGAAATGCAGATATTATCTCAACGCTGTATGAAAGACACACTTGCATTTTAAGGTAAAGGGCTTAGTAGACTGATTGGTAGTTACCAACATGACCTTGCTCAGTATGAGTCTGGCGAGTGTGGTTTGACTGGATGTAGGGATCCTCAACAGGATGTTTCTCGACGTGGTGTTCCTTGCGACGTTCCCGAACTTCGTGGAAGGCTGCTGTAATAGCATGCAAGACACTTCAGGCCATGTCAGTATCTGAATTTCAAACCCAAGAGATACTTTACTTACGTGCTGATGATGGCCAAGATGAATGTGCCCCAAGGTAAGTTGCAGCTATCATCTGTGGTGTCCGTGTTGTTCCCGAAGACCCCTCGTAGACCCCGAGTATCATAACAATGTTTGGGACCAGCTGGGCCACCATTGGGACGGGTAAGAACAGAGACAGCGATGAAGGCTCCAACAAAGGCAATGTCCAGGAGAACCCAGAGCCAGCGAAGCCATCTGGGACCGCCGCCCTTGAGAAGCATAGAGAGAATCATGCCAATGAGTGTGTACAGGACAGCAGCAGCCAGGATGCCTTCGACCGCGCCGAATGCGGCGCTAACCCCGCGTCGCGTCTTGATGACATTAACGATGTTGTAGACTTTGCGGAGACGAGCAGAGAAGAGTCCGAGGGAGATGACAGACGATAGGAATTGTCCAACGCGAGTCAAGCGGAGAAACCAACGGTAGAGACCCGAGTGCTTGAGCTTATCAGGTACCCAGCGAGTCAAAAGACCCGTTTCGCGCTCAGGCTCATAGGTGATGCCGTAGTCATGGTGTGCAGTAGTGTTATCGTGGTACGCCATATTGAAAGAGCCGCTTGTAGTGGACAGATGGGTGAGTACTACTGAGAGTTATGTCCACAGAGGACAATATATAATGTAAGAAATATCAATTCTACATCAGGTTCACTACCTTATTAATTATGTAATGTCGATTCATTGTCGCAGGTAAGTAGTATGAGACGTCATAACTATAGTATAACTTCATGACACGTACAAATCGTCATCCAAGTCATTACAACGATCGACGCACCCACTCACAATCCCTCATTCACCTTGTACGACATTGCAATGCCGGATGACGGTAAAAGGAAACCTTCTTCGACTACGCGACTTGGAGAATTATCCTGTTTTATCGACGTTTGCTTCTGTTAACGGATGGCGTATTGTATCCACTTTTGAACGGAATAAATGCTCCATTGCTACAACGCTGCTGCGAGGCCTGACTCACCTTGACTTAACTTGGCTTATGGATTTATTGACGTAGTACCGAGTTACTTCGCTGTTACGACAGATTGGCGTACGCCAAGATGCCAAAGAGTCATAGCTTCAAATAACGCGTCTTATTGAGTTCCAGTCATTGGTTGAGGAGAAACCCACATTTTTAACTGAGTCGGAAAAGGAAGAAAGCAAGACTAGAGTTTTCAAGTAGGGCTGCGTTAGTGGCGGTTTGTCGCAATCACCCTCGAGAACTAGTCCAAGATCAATTCAGTGCTTAACCTTATATTAGATGTAGATTACTAAAATCGTTCAAGCTTTTCAGCTTATTATACTAGAAACTAAGCAACAACTAGTTCCTCAGTGCTCGTTGCATATCCATGGCTTATTGTTGGGGTTTTTGCAGAATGATCAGGCTTTGTGCTTTGTGTGGATCGTGATTGAAACCCTGTGCTCTTGTCTTTCGACTCCAGATGGATGCCAGCACTGGCACTTGCTCCATAATTGGTAGTGAACATACGAGGAATCGCTATCCGGAGGAATGGCTTAATGGTTGCCATAGACCCGCCGATGATGCTCAGGTTTAGTTCCAGAATGCACCACATCAAGGCCATGACGGTGTTGTCTGCCATTGTCAGATTGGTCCGGATCTTTGGGTGAGACACGGGAAAGGGCCTTACAAGTTAAATCTGGGCTGTGGAGTAGAACACTCAACGATTGCAACCGAATGATGCTGATAATGCACACGCTTGTCTAGTTAGATAAAGTGTAACCGGGAATACGGTACCTGGGGAACTTACGATGCACCCATGGTCAAAAGGACACCGACTCCGATCTTTTGCTTCTTGGGCAGCATAAGTGTTTTCAACCATGGAAGTGGGATCAAGACAGTGAGGATGTCTGCGAAAATCCCTAAGCCCGCTTGCAAAAAGTAGAAAACAGGCCTGTTGATGCACTTGGCTGTTGTGATGAATTCAGGGTCCCAAGAGCCCCGGATGGGATTACATGAGAATATGTTGACAAGTACAGATGCTGTCGAGTAACCCATGATAAATGCAAAAGCGGTCCAGATGAGGATTCGTGCTGATTTCATAGGGAATATTCGCAGGTAGAAGACGAGAATGCTGCCTTTCGCGAAACCTGTAGCTGCACAAAAGAAGATGGCTGCAAGGAGGTTGTTTAAAGAAAAGTTGGGAAATAGATCTGGTGAGAAAGGGACATTCCAAAGGTGTTTGCCCATTCCGTAGTTGGTCACTGAGGCTGTAAGTAAGGCGGAACCTGTGCTTGGCTATAGAACTTACTATTGAGCGTGAAGGCGACAAGGAAGACATTGCACACCTGGATAAACTTTTAGAGTCGTTGCGTACTGAGGTTAACCAAGTCCAACTGTACCCAAGAAAGAATCATAAGATCTGATCCACATTAGCCAATGAAAAAGATTATAGCAAGGCTACTTACAGTCATCAAAAGAAAGCTTGCAGACAATGAATGCTCTTGTGTAGACTCGAATAACCATGCATATCGTAGCCAGCGGGAAGAAGACGGCTGTAATGACCACAAGGGGGCCAGACTCGGCCTCCTGGTTGATGTCACGGGCCACTCCAATAGGTGGATCCATAGAATACATGACTCCATTTTCGATGGACATGACTTCGGTATGTTCGGCAAGGAACTCTGCTATATGTCGAAGCCAACTAGAAGGAAGTATCCAAGTGAAAGGTGACTGACACCGTTAAAACGATTAAGACTGAAGCATGCTTAGTATATAAATATTTGGAACGGACTTTAACTATAAGAGCTAATGCCTGACCTAAGTTTGAGCTGTCTTTGTTTCTCCAGTGCAAACTAGTGTTGGCACGAATTAACTCCAGCTGCCGATCAACGGACAGCCTTCCTAAAGTTATATTGCGCTTGGACAAAGGAAGATCTTCTGTCTTCAACTAAGCGACGATCTTTGACATGCCTTGCTGCAGAACTGATCATTTGATTGAGTCGATATACTTTCGCTACGGCAATGGCGTTATCATGCCAGATGGTTGCAGGGTTTTAGACCACGTTTTCTGTAATGAAGAGCTGCCGCTTTGACCTTGTGACGTCGTGGGTGACATGTCAGTTTATTTGCATCGCTGCCGAGAGATACCGACTAAGCGAGCAGGCGAGATAGGAGTTCACAGGAGTATGTTAGTTTACGATCGTTGAGCAAAACTTCAGATTTATGCCTCGTGCATTCAAGCAGATAAATAGAAAACGAGCATTGAATGCAACTGGTTCATTATTCAGAATTTATAAATGACGATAAGTAATGGCTAACCCGTATCAACAGGATAATTCTAGTTGGTACTTGATTGAGGCAGAATTTAGTAGAATAGAAAAGGTGAAACAAAAAGCTGATAGACCGGTTAGCTCTGCAGATCCAAATACCAAACTGCGCATGAACCCATATTAATCCCCTGACACGATTCTGTATCTCTTTGAATCCGGGGCAAACTATCTGTAGCCAATGAATAATAACTTGTGATGTTTCTTCTGCCGACACTCTGCCTCGGGAGATTGACATAACACAAGACCGGAATATTTCCGGATCGGCATTTCAGTTTCTGATTTAATGGGTTCCAGGAGAGATCCGTCCGTATTAGGAACTGTAATCCGAGTAAAAAACCGTGCGCCGGATTGAACGGACTTATTCCCGACGTGCCTTTCCTACTAGTTTCTGACTAGAACGTACTCGCTCCAATTGCTACACGTTGATAAAGTATTTAAGTGGCTATATGGAGAGTTTGAAGTGACTAATAATTAAAAGGACGGAACTGCTAGTCTACACTTTCACCGCCCATCACAGCTCAAATTAAAGCCTTCAACAAGCCCCACCCTTTCGGGACCCTTTCTCTAGAGTGGTAATCTCCTACCATGTGTAGTTATTAAGCCGATGCACCTAGCTCTTGGGTTCATGCAGGTCCGTACTTGAATTAGGCAATCACATCGCAGCAAGAGTGCGTAAAATTGACGTCGCAGCCGTCAATCTCAGAGAAACGCTTACCCCAGCTCTTTGCATCCACGTTTTTCTACATCTGTTACCATGTTCAGCAACACCGCCCTCAAGTTGCTGTCGTTGACAGCCCTATGGTTGGATTCTGCGAAGGGATCGGATACAGGCTGCGATGTACTCAAGCTTGCTTTCCCCGACAACACCTTCTCTCCTCAAGATGCAGTCTACCAATATGAGTCTCAGAACTTCTGGTCCAACAACGAGATCCTCAGTCCGGCCTGCGTCTTCCGTCCAACATGCCCTAAGCAAGTGGGTGAGGCTGTCAAGTTGATGGGTCTAGGCTTCACATCGTTCGCTGTGCGTGGAGGCGGGCATATGGCCATCACTGGCGCAAACAACATTAATGATGGTCCCCTCTTTGTTATGTCCAATTTGACCACTCTCGATTTGACCCAGAATAAAAAGTCTGTTTGGGTAGGACCTGGTCTCGATTGGGGTCAAGTCTATCGTTATTTGGGCCAACACAAGCTTGCAGTTGCTGGAGGTCGCCTCTCGCCAGTTGGTGTACCAGGACTACTTCTGGCGGGAGGTATTAACTTCCATGGAAACCAGCGTGGATGGGCCGCAGACAATGTTCTCGAGTATGAGCTTGTGCTGTCCAACGGCACAGTCATCTCAGTTACTGCAGACTCCTACCCAGATCTCTTCTGGGCTCTCAAAGGCGGCTCAAACAACTTTGGCATCGTCACCAAGTTCAGACTCGCCACTCTCCCATCTGATCAAATCTACGCAGGCGTCTACAGTGTTACTGATATTCCCGGATTTCTCAAGGTATGTAGTTTTACAAATACGTATTTGACTGAACTAACCGGGAACCATAGGCCGTGGCTAACTTTTCTGCCTTCAACACCGATCCTCTCGCACACATCGTTCCCCAAGTCATTGCAGTTGACGAAGAGACAACTATCGGCGGTGCAATCCTGTTCTACGACAGTGACTCTGACCCTGAGCCCGAATGCTTCCGGCCGTTCTTCGATCTTCCCGCAGTATCTAACACCTTTGAGAAGAAGACCCTTGCCCAATTCTCAGACGAGACGGGAGAGCTAGTCACACCAAAGATTAACGACCAATTCATCGCAGGTACTACTACGGGCAAAACATACGAAGAGATTCTCGAAGGTGTTCAGATTGTCAATGATGTCTTCCTTGCTGCCTTGCCCGAATTGTACAAGGTTCTTCCTGTCGAAGACCGCAAGCTCATTTCTGTTGACTGGCAACCTATTGGCTCGCTCTGGGAGAAGGCCTCAAAGAAGTACAACCCTGGAGGTAATGCCCTGGGTTTAGACACAGAGTCCAAGGGAACATACATTGCTTGGGCTGAGGTGGTAGAGTGGAGTGGTGACGAGCACAACGACGCTATCTTCAAGTGGATTGAGGATACGACCTGGGCTATCGGTAACGCTACCCAGAAGGCAGGTCTGTACGACCCTTTCACTTATATGGGAGATGCTGCTGGCTTCCAAAATATCTATGATGGATATGGCGAGGAGAATAAGGAACGTCTGCTTCAGATTTCTCGCAAGTATGACCCTCTGCGAGTCTTCCAGAAATACTGGCCAGGTGGTTTCAAGATCGGATACTAGTAATAGTCCCAATTTCAGGAAAAAAGGCATTTGTAGATATTAGACATTTTAATTTCAGGGAATATTTCTAGAACGAGAAACAGAAACCGGCGTCAATCGCCATGGGGATGCTCACTCGGCCAGTCTATTTATACACTGAATCTGCGCGTAATAAGATCTGTACACGAACTTAATCTTACCAGGGTTCCTGAACTCTGATGTAAACCATCCAACGAATTTACACGTTAATGCGATGTCGCCATACCAACTGTTCCTCGCGAGCACTATAAGTCGAAGCGCCCAAGATACTTCTCATCTGCTGCACACTCGTGAAGAGGATCTGTCTCGCGATGAAAAACCGGATGCCCTCGGTACAAGGCGGACTAGTCAAGCTTCCCTCATAAGTCCAAAATTCATCAAAGTACTGTACACTCTCCAGAAGCAGCTTGTGGTTGAGTGTTGTCTCCTCAGTGGTTTCGGTCTCGTTGAAGCCGATCATTTGGGGAAGCTGTGCCAAAAAGCTGTTCTCTTTGTTTCCTGGGTCCAATCGGATAGCCAGCACGGCGCGCTCTTTGCCTTGTTCATTGACATGCACGAGATGGAGCTCGGCCCTGGAGCGATGTCGCTCGACAGTATGATCGGCGGGAGCGTGGATGTGCCAGCCCTTGAGATAGACCGTTTCATTATCGAAGCTGAATGAGGGATTCTGGGACCATATGCCGTCTTCATTCTGGACCGTGAAGGCTGGGCCGTACCCCCAATTGAAGAAGTTGCCCGTGATCTCACTGGGATAGTCCCATTCTTTAATCAAGTGCTCAAGAGAAAGGCCCTGCTTGAGGGCTATGGGAATGGGCGATTGCTGCGTTCCTGTTTGGCAAAGATGGTAATCTACAAGTCACAGCGTCAGTGAGTTTTGGTAATGTCATCAACAGCAGAGGCATTCATACCAGGGTTAATGCGTCCCCAGTTGTAGGACGCGTCGTAAGCCCAATCTTTGCTACCGGGCTCGGCTCGAGGGTCAATGTGTCGCTTCTTGTTCTTGAGAGAGTAGTGATTATTATGCTGTGCGCAAGACAAGACACAGGTGACAGAAGTAGCCACAGCAAGCAGTTGAGAGATACGCATGGTGAGACTGATCTAGGGTATAACGGCGAAGAATCGAGATTGTATGGAGAAAGGATGCCGATCTTTCGAGTTGAGAAGGGAGACGACCTCTTTTTGATGTAATTTAATGTTTGATTAGGATTATCGTCAATGCTGTTGAAGTGGCCTAGCGTCCACTTTATGTCACCGCCAAGCCAAGCTATTGCGAGGCGCGGGTTATTACCACAACACAGCCCAATATAGAGAGTACAGTGACCAATGTTGCAAGCGCATCATTTGTAGTGACATTTGATATCCTGGTGAGTTCGTTCAAGGTGATCCTGGATAGCAAGTGAGGTTGCATTGCCAAGTAATGCTGCGGCTTGTAAAAGTTAGGAGGTAAAAGTGAGGCCAGGACCAGATTATAGCGCAGAATAGTGCAGACAGAGAAGAGAGCTAAGCCCCAAAATGCCCATGGGGTAAGTCAATGCACTAACATTTAGACTGATTTAGCGTCTATAACCTCTGAGCCTCAGCAGAAAACTGAGCCTTGTCGCTGAGCTTAAACAGAGGGGAGATACGGGGATGAATGTACTTGAAACAATGCTTTTTTTTTTTTTTTTTTGTGAATCCTCAAACAAACTTCACAATGGTACTTGAAAACACTTCACACAGGCGACTCTATAGTCGATATTTAAATTGACAGTTGAAATAGCATCAAAAGATCTAGAACCTATTTTTAATTTTGCTATATGAATTAAACAGTATACTTTCCTCAGGAGTAGGTCTCGACAGTAATAAAGTAACATATTCTGAAATTATTAGCTTTAAAGAAAATACTGGCGGCAGTATACCCCTCTCAAACAACAATCTCCCAATCTCATCTCGATACTTTTATAAAGCCTGGATCTTAAATAGCGTAGTTGCATCAGTAGTAGGTGTATCTTTTGTTGTTGTTTCAAGCGTGGTAATATCCACTGGTGGCATAACTGTCCGCACAGCTTGAAGTACCCGTCCATTTAAAAAGACATCAGATGGTAGTGGGATAATAGTGCTGTTGTACCGCACCTGGAAGAGACCAGACTCGGTGCTCTGTAAAAACCATTGACCCTTATTGTCAGGCCTTGGCTCCACAGCTCGCATCCTGGTGAAGAATTTGGGGAATGAAAGCTCACCACCCTCTATGTCCATGGTGGCATTTGTGACAGTTTCTCTGAATAAGAAGAAATTCTGGACGTCCGTTTTAGAAGGATCGACCTTTGTGACTGGCTCAAGCGTCCATCTTCGCTCCTCGGAATTGTCGATGGAGTAAACACCTGGGTACGTAGGAACGTCGCTGTGAATAGCAGTCTTATCTCCCCAGGTGAAATTGACGGACACAGGTACTTCCGGGCTTTCTATAACCCTGGTAGCGAGTTTGATGATGAGATCGCCGACAGTTGCGTTCCAGAATTCCTCTTGGCGGATCAGATTATGGTTGACTTTGTCAATGAGTTCATTTCCTTCGTCAAAGTTGACTTCGGGGTCAAAAAAGGCAAAGCGGAGAAGTTCCAGAGCCTTGAGCTGCGGCACATACATGTTGATCATGAACGTTTTAATCTTAACAAAGTGGCCGAGGAAGTTCTTGCTATCACGAAGAGCCTGCAGGTTGATAAGATAAAGAAGACTCGATTTGCCTTGACCGGCAAGGAAAACATCCATCTGTTCTGCCCATGCGTAAACCTCGTTGGCAGCTTTATGACCGATATCAGCCAATCGCTGTCTCTCTACGTGGAAAATTTCATTTCGTGTCTTCTGATCAGGGTGCAGCTTAGGCTTTATGAGAGAAAGTAGAATAGCCATGTACTGTTCATAGAGGGCGTTGATGTTGTTTATGAACGTCTGTACTAAGTCTGTCTTGATGTCGAGTCGCATATCTTCGATGTCTTTGTCGAGCTCAGTGATATTTTCAGTTAACTTCTGGATGTTGAGGGAGATCTCGTCGAGTTTTCTTTTGATTTCTCCATTTGGGTCCGAACCGACAAGTAGACTGAATATCTTGCTAGTGCTAGCTGATATTAAAGACATACCGATGGACTTGCCAACCTCAGGGAGGCTGATACTAAGAAGACCAGTTAGCAGCTGTGCCATTTTGAAAACTTAAAAAATAGATAAAGATGAAAATGAAAGGTAGAAATTGGAGAAAGCCCAACGAGCATTCTTGAAAGCAGCATCTTGACACGTCTGGGGGCAGCGTATTTATGCCTAAATTGCGCCTAAATAGGCCCAGCCACAGTTAACCATATTCAGCAAACATACCTATATCGAAGACATTTCAGCCCTTGCGTAACGAAGCAATGTCGTCACCTGTCTTCATTTCGCGGACTGTTATTTCCGGTTAATACAAAGCCTCAGTGGAACGAGCACACCGATCCCGGGTGATAGTGTTCTCCGCTGGGAGAGGACCAACTAAGTAAGCTTAATGAGTATGTCCACAGCTGGTGGAAAACATTCCTGTAAATACGGGGAGAAAATGCAACGTAAGGCCGGGGTAAAATGGACTGTGAGTGATTAGAATAATATGATTTGTCCTTGTCTACGTTAGTAACATTCTTATCAGACTCATCTGACCTTGGTGCTGTGAAAAAGCCTCGTGCGGCTGAACTCGACTGCATCTCGCTAACCCAGAACATCCTAGCTGAGCCTCTCATGGCAGGCAAACAGCAATTCTTATGAGACCTTTTACGCTCTCTGCCTTGCGTGGCTTGCATATCAGACGATGGCCTGAGTCTAGAACTACCTGAAATGTATTTTTGCATACATGATAACGTTCAGCTTGTGCCAAGCATTTAAACATATTCCTCCTCTTGGCACTCTCTTTTCGGTATCGACTTTACTCTGTCCCACGGATCAAACTACAAGTCATAATGCCGTTCGACTTCAAAGCATACGACCAAAAATGCCAGGGTCTCACCCTGGAGGAGCTGCAGCGAGAATGGGAGCACTACACACGATTAATCTCTGGTGCTGCGACCTCCACTGCAGTTTCTGGCTGCGCAATTCCCTTGACCCTCGGGGTTTCCACGATTGGCGTAGCGATGGCAGCACCAGCCATTCACAACGCTCGCAAGAAACGCGAGATTATCGAACGGCACCTCAATCGACTTAATGCAACGCATCATACACGAAAGCGCGATGTCCTCGGTAGTATGGCCGTTAGCGGAACAATCGGCGTGGTGACACTTGGTGTTGGTACGATGGGCGCCGAAGCTGTAGCGACAGCTGGGGCAGAGCATGGGATTCAATCTATCGTTGCCAACGAAACCGCTATCAAGATTGTCTCTCACGCTGCTCTTGACGGAGCCGGAATGGCGGTTGAACATGCGCATACCGATCATTTGAAGAAGAAGGATGCAAAGAAGGCCTTCCAGAAGGCTGGCGTATTCAAGGCTGTACAAGATGCCAAAGCTGCTGAGGCTGGGTATGTTGTTCAGCCATATCCAAATAATGGCCAATATCCGGCCTATGCAGCAGCTACAGCTGGTCCGTCCCAAGCGTTGCCCATGCCCCCTCCACCTTACAGTGCTGCTGTCGGCCAGGCACCAGTTCAGCAAACATACGCTCTAAGCCCGAATGGCTATCCTCAGGACTTCAAGAACTCGCCAACGCCTCAGCCGAATGTGTACCTGGCACCGAACATGACTGGACAGCAGCCGTTGCAGCAATCCTACGATTACTCCCAACAGCAGCAAGTCCCAATCCCTGCCGCGCCATCACCAATGCCTCCGTTAAACAATCAGTTGCCTCCTCAATCCCCAGCTGTACAATATCCTCCTCAGCAGCAGGCCCCATACCAGCAACAGACAGGAAACAGCCTTTCCAATCCAGTGTCTACACCTCAACCGTTTGACATGTCAGCGATGCAACAGGCTCTACCGACGGCTGCTCCGCCTCATCAAGTACCACCTCAGGCTACTCAGCAGTATCCTCCCACACCTCAAGACTACTTGCAGAACTACGCACCACACTATGCGCAACAATACTCCTTATCTCAAATTTCCCAAGCACCACAAGCTGGATATTTTCCACCCCCACCAGCAACTCCATCCGGATACCCTCCAGCGATCGCAGTTCCCCATCAACCAACACCACAGCCAGTACCTGCATCTCAAGTCGCAATTCAGACCCAGTCAGCTCAAGTCCTCCAGAGCCCAGGGCAGCAAACTGTGCAACATCACACTGAGTATCAGCAAACTGCACCTACTTTCCAGCCGCAGAATGTGGGACAAGGAGGTTATCCAATGCCCCAGCACAGCATCATCTATCATCAACCCCAAGCGCATCCAAGTGTTGATACCAGCAGGAGGGACTCATTTGTGAACACCCATACCTCTTTCACACCGCAACCATACAATCCACAGAACTATGGGCCAATCACTCACCAGGAAAAAGCACACAAGATCGCAGTTTCAGCAGTTGGTAGCACACCTATGGTAGCTCCCCAGGCCATCCCTCCCCCGATGCAATATCGAATGCCACCAACTCCTCTTCCTACTGGCTCGACCGTGTCACAATTCCAACATGAGAATAAAGGATCATACTTCCCAACTCAACCTCAGACCCCTCAAGCGACTGGCCAGTTGGGCCAGGGTATCCAGGCCGCTTACCAACCTCAATATTACCCACCTGCGAACTGTCCCCCAACACCAATGCACCAACCCACGCCAGTGACGCAATAATGGTGTTGATAGAAAGAAAATGGTTACAACGGGACGACAACATGAAATTGCTAAGTTTAAAGAACTGGAACGGAACAGTAGACATAGGTTGAATGGTCAATAACTGTTAGCTAGGAACTTTCTCATCAATTGATCAAGTTGAATCAGGTTTTTCTCTCCCGTATGCCGTATCTATACTACAGTTTTTCTCAATGCTACGCTCTGGCGGGGGAAGAGGGGGAAAACAAAAAGCCCATGACATAATTCGACATCGTGCGAGACATGCAGCAGGTCTTTCGTTGTGATGGAGTTGTTGCGGGGAATTACTCATGCAGATCACGAATATACCTCAGACTTGCTGTCTCGCGATAGGTGCGCAAACTAACAATGACGATCGTTGGCTTGGCATCGTCAATGGAACACAGGTTAAGCCGAGGTCATGGTTATAGAAAAACATATAAAAATAATAGAAGCTATCATTTATGTGATGGAACAGTCACTCCGAAAACCATTCAATTGCAGTGAGTCGCTACGATGTCTTTGTTGGCTGCTGGAATGTCAGTTGGTGGATTCCCAGGGGCCCTGCCCGACTGGACCAATCTCAACATCCTCCAGCGGAATACTCTCCCTCCTCGAGCTCACTTCTACTCTTATCCAGACCACGAATCAGCTCTTTCTTTCAACCGGGATCAAAGTCTTTTCCACAGCCTCAATGGAACTTGGAAATTCCACTATGACCCCAGCCCTCTCGATGCACCAATCTGGGAGACTGCCAACACCAGCTCGTGGGATGATATTGAAGTCCCGGGCATGTGGCAGCTTCAAGGATATGGGAATCCTCACTATACCAATATCGACTACCCGTTCTCTGTAACGCCGCCCAATGTCTCCTACGTCAACCCTACCGGGTCTTACTGGCGCCAGTTCGAGGTGCCTGAAGATTGGGAAGGCGACCAGATTCGATTGAGGTTTGAAGGTGTGGATAGTGCGTTCCATGTACGCGTTAATGGCGAAGACGTGGGTTACGCACAAGGTAGCCGTAACCCTCACGAATTCGATATCACGGACTACCTTTCTTCTGATAAGGCCAATGAACTTGCCGTTCGCGTTTATCAATGGTCTGATGGGTCTTACATTGAGGATCAGGATCAATGGTGGCTCTCTGGTATCTTTCGCGACGTCTACCTCATCCCATTTCCTGAATCGTCTATTGTCGACTACCAAGTTGACTCCGAGCTGAGCGATACTTTCGATGAGGGCTCTCTCAAGGTCAATGTCACCATCCAAGGGCAAGAAGGCGATTTAGCCGTTAAGTTGCTATCACCAAACGGCTTAGAACTTGACGAATGGAAAGGTTCTTCATCTGAAATATACAAGAAGAAAATCTCTGGAGACGACTTCGACCTCTGGTCCGCCGAAACACCCAATCTTTACACTCTGCTCATCACTTTCAATGGTCGCACAATCAGCCAGAAAGCTGGCCTTCGACGTGTTGAGATGAAAGGACCCAATTTCTACGTCAATGGCAAGCCTATTATCATATACGGTGTCAACAGACATGAGCACCATCATCTCACAGGTCGCACAGTCAGCTACGAAAATATGCGAAAGGATCTGCTTTTAATGAAGCGATCTAACATCAACGCCATCCGTGCAGCTCACCAACCCCACCACCCTGACTTCTTCGATGTGGCTGATGAGATAGGCTTCTATGTCATCGGCGAGGCCGACCTTGAGTGCCATGGCTTCAGGACCTTTGAAGACACCGAGGAGAAGGCAGCGGAGTGGCTGTCCAACAACCCTGACTGGGAAGACGCTTATGTAGACAGAGCTCGTCAGCTTGTCGAACGATTCAAGAACCATGCCTCTATTATCATCTGGTCTCTTGGTAATGAGTGCTTCTACGGACAGAATCATGCTGCCATGAGCAAGTGGATCCGCGAACGAGATCCAAGTCGCATCATTCACTATGAGCAGGATCACGAGGCAAAGTCAACGGATATGTACAGTCAGATGTATACTACTCCAGACTATGTGAGACAATTCATTAAAGACCATGGGGATAAACCAGTTGTGCTATGCGAGTTTGCTCAGTAAGTCAGCTCTTCCAGATATCCTCGCTCGAGGCTAACCTTGCGTTTTAGTGCGATGGGTAATGGCCCCGGTGGCCTAGTTGAGTACATTGACATGTTCAGGACCGAGCCTCTTTCTCAAGGTGGTCTCGTCTGGGAATGGAGCAATCATGGTATCCTCAAGGAAGAGGGAAACGTTACTTATTATGCTTATGGTGGTGACTTTGGCGACGAACCCAATGATGCTGACTTCATCATGGACGGGTTGACTTTGTCAGACCACACGCCCATGCCTTCATTGAGAGAATATGCTAAGGTCATCCAGCCAGTGTCGGTCAAACTGGCACAGAATGGCAGTGCCATGACTGTTACTAATCACTATGATTTCTTGGATCTGAGTCATCTTGATGCTTCTTGGCATCTTGTTGCAGACGACCTCAAGACTGAGCCCAAGACTCTTTCTCTGCCGCCTGTCCCAGCAGGCGAAAACAGGACACTGGCGATCCCTTCTAGCCAAAACTTCACTTCGGGCGAGTCTTGGATTACTGTAGAGTTCAAACTCAAGCAAGATACTATGTGGGCTGCTAAAGGACATCTTGTCGCTTGGGATCAGCTTCACATCAAGTCACTCACATCGGCATCAAAGAAGGCAGCCTCTCTCAGTCGTCAAGAAGAGACCTCAGAATTCACAAGGAAAGGGACAAAACTCATCTACAAGAATGGAGACTCTACTTTCGGCTTCGATCTACTCCAAGGCAATGTTACATGGAACAAGGACGGCGTTAACATTTTCCAACGCGGGCCTGAGCTATCCTTCTACCGTGCTCTGACCCAAAACGATGCTTCCGGGTCAGGGGATGGCCCCATGTGGGAACGGGCTAGGATCCCAATGATCTACCCGCAAGTCAGAGACGTGACCTGGAACACTGACCAAGACGGCGCTACGGTCCACTATAAGGTCTGGGTCGGTGTCAAGACTCAGGCCTGGGGTATTGAGTCGCACATGGTCTACAGAATCCCCTCTTCAGGCCCGCAGCTCCAACTCCAAGCTAGCGGCGAGTTCATCGGTAAGAATTCTTCTCATACGATTCCCCACATCGGTCTCATGGCTGTCCTGCCTGAATCCTTCGACGACGTATCGTGGTTCGGCCGTGGCCCAGGCGAGAGCTATAAAGACTCCAAACAAGCAGGCCGTATTGGCCAGTACAGTTCGAACGTGCCCGACCTGTTTACGCACTACGATTATCCCCAAGAAAATGGTAACCGCGAAGATCTGCGCTGGTTGAAGATTGGCAACAAGGATGCTACGCTTGACGCTAGGCGAGCAAATGGTGAGGCATTTAGCTTCACGGCGAGACGGTACATGCCTTTTGATCTGGATGATGCTAAGCACCCGCACGATCTAAAGCCTTTGAACATGACTGTCTTGCATCTTGACTACGATAGCAATGGACTGGGCAGTGCCACTGTTGCTGTGAGACCATTTGAGCAGCACAGGTGCTACATGAAACCTTTCAACTTTACCTTTGACTTCAATATTCTTTAGTTGAAGAGGCATTGTTCCTTAGCTAGGGTTAAAAAAGTCAAATCCAAACATATCACGTCGTTTCAAACATAACCAGGGTATTTTGAAACAAACAAAATGTATTATAATATGTACAATTAATGAAGTCTGGGAATGTTTCATTGTGTAATGTGTAAAAGCTATATATGTTCCTTCAGCAAAGCTATAGTATTTTGTTTTATCGATGGTGTAAGGGATGAAGTGTGAACGCAACTCTTTTCTCAAATAAGCATGTAAGGGTAGATTTTGCACTCCTCGCTAGTAGTAGTCATAGCCTCAGTGGTAGTGCTCGTGAAGTCGGTAGTAGTCTCAGCAGTTGTTGTACTCGCCTCCGTGGTAGTGGTTATGGGTTCGGTAGTAGTCCCTGTGGTGGTCTCTTTTGTAGGGTCAGAAGTGTTTGTGGTTGACTCGGCGAAGGTTGACGAGGTGATGACCGAAGGTTCAGTCGGTTTCTCGATTGAGGTAGTGAACTCGGCCGTGGCAGATGTATCTGATGTGGGCTCGACGGTGGTAGTGGTAGCGTCTCCAGTAGACTCAGCCGTGGAAGTAGCGTCTATGATAGACTCGACGGCGGAGGTTGTGTCGGCTACAGAGTCAGCCGTGGTAGCAGTACCCGCGGTAGGCTCAGTTATTGTGGTGTCTGTAGTGGCCTCAGCTGTGGTAACGGTGTTTGAAGTCTGCTCGGATATGGTCGTGGTTGAGTCTGTGGTACCCTCTGCAGTGGCGGTTGTACCAGACCCGGCTTCAGCTGTTGTCGTGGTGCCCCCAGCAGATCCGAACGTGGTAGTGAGTGAAGCCAGCTCAGGAGCCGTAGTGGTGTCTGTAGTGAACTCGACTGCTGTAGTGGTATCTGAATTGAGTGAAGCAATGGTGGTTGTAGTATCCGAACCAGACGCGGCGACAGTGGTAGTCGATGCGTAGGTAGAGGGCCCTATGGTGGCGGTATCTGAGGCCTCAGTAGAAGTCTCAGTGTCGGTGGCTCCACCCGACAGAGATCCGATAGAAGAAGGATAAGCCGTCACCGAGCTAAGAATGTCCGTAGACAAAGTCTCAGTCGCAACCTCGGTGGTCTCGCTTGCTGTATGAGTCTCAATGGACGTAGTCGCGGAATCGAGGACCGTGGACGTAGTGATTGCAGTAGCGGTTGACACGTCAGAAGTAGCAAGAGACCTCGCCACAGATGATTCGACAGAGCTCTCGCTGACCGACGTTTCAACGGTCAAGCTTGCAGTGTTCGAGACATCAAGGGAGCTTTCCGCAGCAGAAGTCTCAAAAAGCAGGGAAGTGGATCCGGAATTAGTCAAAGAAAGAGTAGAAGTAAAAGATGCAGTGAATGTTGATGTGAGGCCTGCAGATGACTCAACAGTCGAGCTTGTTCGCGAAATGGGACGAGGTTTACATGGTCCAGCGACAACTGGGCGAAGCGAGAGAGCCGCTACGGCCGAAAAGACAAGTCTTGCAGAAACCATCTTGAATGAGTGAAAAAGGTCGGTGAGCCAGAGAAGAGAAAGCCACGCGCTGGTCTGGGGCAGCCTTCAATACGCTTTATTATCAACCATCACCATTACAGTACCCTTAACACGAGGAATCTTCGCTGGTTTACAGGAGAAGATAGGTCGGCTAACACGAGAGAAGCTAAAACAGACTATTGGTTTTGAACTGTCTTGGCGCCTAGTAACCCCTGGATGCGCTATGGGAATTAAGCATTTCCCCTGTGGTTTTATCAGATCTCCCGACCTTAAAGCTAGTATTATGCCAAAGTTCACTATGGGTAACGCTAATACAGCGCTTACTTTCAATAGTCTTATCTTTGGTGCAACGGTGAGGCTTCAATCCTTCTACAGACAACTTCGACTCTATAGTTTACGAGACTCCCGATTGAGAATTAGCATCTTGGCATTCATCTGAATTCCGAATGTTTACCAGTCATGTTGCTAGATCTTAAGTGAAAGCAATTTACTAAAGTTCAGCTACTGAGGATATATTACCTATAATGCATTGGGGGGTTCTTAATTTATTATAGCGGTGAAGTTGGTAAATATTGTAGAGATGATTGGGTGCTCCTGAAAAACGATGCCATCTGTTAATGGAAAGACTCAAAGTGTAGTTGGACTACCAGATACTTGGGCTATGCTTATAGGCTGTCGCGTGCAAAAAAGACAAGACCAGTCTCTATTAAATCTGCACCGTACCTATTGAACTTATTTCCATGTTCCTGCTAAAAATGTCTTGACAGGGGCAGTGACCTGACTAGGCAACTTTCACACTACTTACTAAGTAGATATGAATTTATATTCCAGACTTGAGCTGTCCTACAGATGAGAATCGCGCGTTATGAACAA
This sequence comes from Fusarium transvaalense, assembly GCA_013623685.1. Classification (NCBI taxonomy): domain Eukaryota; kingdom Fungi; phylum Ascomycota; class Sordariomycetes; order Hypocreales; family Nectriaceae; genus Fusarium; species Fusarium transvaalense. The sequence goes on from JABFFG010000394.1 coordinate 46,299, forward strand.
TAACGCGGGAGCAAATCAACTGTTTAAGAACATGTTGCAACATAAGACAAATGACTGTCACTACCTGCTCGGTTGAAAGGAATAGCATCACTGGGTTGCAAACTGGTGAACCTGTCGCCAAATGCTGCTGGATTAAGGCCCTGCATTCAGCCTTATTACTTTTTGAACCATGAGACACTGTCGTTCTAACGGCATCTGTAGATTTTCTTTAGTGCGCATGACTCACAGGACGCCTCCACATTGGTATTACTGTGTCAGTTAGCCTGAGTTACTGGGCTTTGATTAGCGAGATCAGATCGGTCAAATTCCGCTATTGCTACTGCGGCTGGCTTTAAGTGGGCATTGTTAGTTGTCTGTAATTAACAGAGTCTAGAGTAAAGACTACTATATCTAACTTGAGGTTGAGGTTAGCACTGTAGTGAGAGACAGCAAAAGGATGTTGTTCCTTATTGAACTATTAGATGTATAGCGGGTTGATATTATAGGGTAGAGCAAACAGGGTTATCACAGAGGGCTAGCGTAGACACGTATTAGCGATGGAATAACTGAATGTAAAAAGCAATTCAACTCTTTTGGCAAGTGAGTTAATTGATACAAAATAGAAAACGCCTCTTATGTAAAAAACAAAGATACCTAGCAGTGCAAAGACTCAGCTTTTCTTCTTCTGCTAAGGAAGATATACAGTTATTGTCAGTAGTTACTAAACCAGTTGCATTAGCTAAGCACGATTTGGAACGGACGTTTCCCTACCGATAAAGATACGTTGTGCTCTCTGCTGGCGTTATCTTAACTACCCAACGTTCAAATAAGTTAATAGTTAATAATGCTTGGATCACTGGACCTCTTGATTTCTTTATTAATACGATTAAGTCTTGTTATTGGAGTAATTCTCAATGAAAATCAATGCCTGCTCCCGGGTAGCTTCCACAACGCAAAGGACAGGGATAAATAACGCCGCTTACTATACGAGCCACTACCTACAGGAACCTCCACCAAGCCAAGTCGTTTTTAATGCACATAGCGCCACAATCCTCTCGCCCAGCGGCAGCTCTTTGATCAACCAATGGTGTGAGCTTGATGTCCAGCCACATTTCTAATCCTAGCAACCCACAGCACTATCCCAGATTCCGCACACACTCTATGTATAGCGGAAACCATCCCCGCCAATGGGAAAATGGTCCATGGAGAATCAGAAGGAAGAACGGTCAACGTTTCGTGGCTTCGATAGTTTAATTGCCAGCACTACAACCTCAAGTTAACGGGCCAATTAGATTATACGAGCCTTTGCTAGCTGTTCCTCGGACCCTCGGACGTTCCAGCCATTTGGTAATCTTCTGCGGAAACACCGTTCCGACTTTGACGACTCGTCTTGGTAAAGATTATGCAAATATCACATTGTAGGGAGAGCGCCCCTAAACACATCTCAGCTGTAGCACCAGGCTGCCAAGCATCGATAATGTCTTCAATAGTTCAGGAAACAGTCTTTCAGCTGTTAAAAACCATACTGAGCGTTTCCCTTTTTGTGAATCCGCGTCTTACGCATCGTCTGAGACCAAAAGTCTGAGAATTCTAGACCCTCACGATGGATTGACAATGGCGGAGGGTGAGGTTCTCTTGATATTTATCTGAGCGCTATAAGAAGAAGAAAGAATCGTTGCTCAAATCGAATCTTCACCACTCAAGCTCATTCCTCATCTTAGCCTAACAAACAACTACAAAGCAACAGAAAATTTCTCTGTATCTCACCCTCTCCAATCAACCACCTACAAGATGCATTACTCTACCCTCATCACTGCTGCTCTGTCAGTCGCTTCCGTTACCGCCGCCCCCAACAACAAGCTGCCTTGCCGCAGCCTTGAGGAGTGCAAGGTGGCCACCATCACCTCTGGATCCCAGTGCGGCCTTGTCGGATACCGCACCGGCTCTACACTGAGCTATGACAGTATTGGCAGTAACAGACTGACCCTCGATGGCTGCGTCAAGGCTTGTGGCACCACCAAGCCTGACTGCAAGTCTGTCGCCTGGGATGACGCCCAAGGAAAATGCTACTTCTACAAGGTCGATCTTAAGACCGTCAAGGTCCAGCAGCAACCCACTGGCTACAAGTTCTACGATATTGGCTGCGGCTTCGCCAACTCTGCCGGTGGTGCCATCTGCGGTCGTCAGGGTTGGCGCCAGAACTCGGCTGCCACCAGCTACGACAGCGTTCACAAGGGCGCCCTTGACCGCAAGAACTGTGTTGCTGCTTGCGGCACCACCAAGCCTGAGTGCAAGTCTGTTGCCTATGACGAGGCTAACGGTATCTGCTACTTCTTCAAGCACACTGGCACTACTATCAACCCTGCTGATGCTGGCAAGGGCTTTGCCTGGTACGATGCTCGCTGCCTCGACTGCCCTGCCACCGCACAGCCTGCCAAGATTTAAGTTAGGGATATTAAAGGGGAGCTTGCGTCAATTGGAAGGATCTCTGCCTCCGAACAGCGACTGCACTAATGGTATTATATCTCATGTTCAGTCTTGACCTTCTTTTAGTATGCTAGGTGCACGCTTGAGCGCCTTACATATGCCACAGCTCTACTGTCTCTACTGTATATAATGAATAGTTACTTAGTATTCTATCTTTAACTATCTTATTGGATATAAATTTCTGTTGCCTTCTGGAATGCCCCTCCTTTTTCTTTAATTACTTCCGCTTGATTGAGATTGGTTCACATCTAACTGAATAGGTCCCTATGTAGACTTCATGATACTAGGACTGAGCAAGAAGGGCATTCTAGGCACTACAGTTAGCTCTGCCGTTAGATAACCCCTTTACTGGTTCCGTCCTGGTATTATCTTGTTTGTGCATTACTCTATGGAAATACAGCTGACAGGAGCGGGCTGGTAAGTACGACCCCTAACAGCAACACTAAGGTTTTGCTGTTATAGAGTCGACGGAATAAAAATTGTTGAAGCTCTTAAGTCTCCTTAGGAGGATCCAAACCGCGATCTCTGATAAACGCCGTACCAAGCAAGCAGGCTCCAATTAGAGGTACTTGAAGTATAAAAACACTGTGACTTGCTGACATGTAAGCATCCAGTACGCCAGAGTTTCCACGCATATCGTCTGGCAGAACATAGGTGGAGCTGGCGAGCTGCTTGTAGTCTGTTGGCAATTTTACGCTCAGACGAGATTGGAGGACAGCAGCTGAGAAAGCGAGACCGCAAGCACCTCCCATACAGCGGTAGAAGTTTCGATTGGAGATTATGACGGCGCGGCGACTCTTTGGAGAATGGGCCTGGAGAGCGATGAGTGTCGGTTGAAAGATGCAACCAACACCTATTCCGACGACGGCTAGAACTACTGCTATGACTGCAGGGCTAGTATGCCGGTTGAAGATTAAAGTGAGACCTGCTCCTCTGTTTTACCCACCAGTCAGCAATGGTTTTCATAAAGGCGGCTACTCGGTATACGTACAGTGTCCACATCGCAAAGCCAACCACAATTACCTCGCCATATCTCAGACGGCGACTAATATACTGTCCTGAGCCAATGGAAGCTAACATTTGGCCCGCTACCAATGGTGTGTAGATTGCAGCTGATATCATTGCACTGTACTGGTGTGGGTTCTGGAGGTAAAGAGGAACGTAGTAAAGAAATGACTGGTAAACAGCTCCGAACAAGAAGTTCTGGGCCAGCATAATGGACAGAGTTGTGTTCTTATAGATGTTCACTTGATACGAATTGTATTAGTTGCTGTGTAATGCAAGATTTTGTTAGAAACTCACCTGGCATCATGGGTAGCTTAGCCATTTTCCATTCCCATATGACGAAAGCGATAAATAATGCACCACCAACACTAAGCATGCTGATTGATAGAGGGGAGTCCCAAGCAAAGTACGAGCCGCCTGTACTGTACAGTCAGTATCACCTCGAGTCTACCTTAAGGACAAGCTTGCATACCTCCAGATATGGGAATCAGCAGAACAATGATCCCGGCACCTGACATAAGAGTACCCATCCAGTCGATTTTACGAGTACCCTCCCAGAACCCGACAGTAGCAGGCTTCGATGGAAGGAAGAAGAAGGCGAGCATTGCCGTGCAGAAGGATAAAGGTGAAAGGATCCAGAAAAAAGCCCTCCACGTCGTTCGACTCATGACTCCTGCAGCGATGAATGGACCAACAACATTGCCAAGTCCAACAACAGCCCCCACAACACCTTGGATACTGCCTCTCTGCTCAAGGGTAACAATGTCCGAAATGATAATATTGCTGAGGTTTTGTACACCGCCACCTCCAATACCTGCAACGCCTCGAAACACATAGAACATGGCCGCATTGCTACTGAGTGAGCATAGCAGATCTGCTACACAGAGCAGCAGGACTGCAGAAATGAAGACAACCTTGCGACCAAAAACATCAGACAGTCTTCCATAGAGCATCTGGAAACACGTATTGGCGATCAAACTGGAAGTTCCTGCCCAGGAAATAGTGTCCTCGGCTTTGAGATCGTGTGCAATAGTGGGAAGAGTGACGGATATTCCATTTTGGTCGATTGTAACGAGAAATAATGAGGCTTGAAGGGCTGCTAGAGCGATAATAAGTTGGCGTCGTGGTAAAATGTTTGTTTGATCGTGAAGAGCTTTCTCGTCCTTGGTGAGGACTTGCGCCTCCGCATTTGGTCTGGTTTGGTCATGGAGAGCCTGCTCCTCCTTCGTGATGACTTGCGTCGCCATATGGTCTTTGCAGAGATCGAATACTATACTGAATTGGTCCTGTACAGCTCAAGCCATTGGAATCATGAGGAAAATGCGGGGAAGACGTTTTATTTAATGAACTCGGATATGCGCCATGCAAAACAGTGCCGGAGTCTCGAGTATTACCCAGTGCTGCGTGTTCTATGATAATGAGTCATGCAAGACTGCGAGAGTAGGAAAGACGTAATGTACCTTATGAAGTGAAGGAGGATTTCATTGAAAACGGACGGCAATTCCTTCCGAGTTTCGGAGTGAGTCTCGGGATTTGTCCGCGGATGATGTCCGAGAGCTTACCTCTATTAGGTAAGGTCAATTTCACATGATGTAACACTCTCGTTCTATCCAAATTTGGTGTTATTAATTCATAGCTATTCCGTAATGGATCATGCAAGGGACGATTTGAAGAGCTTCTTTCTCTATGTACGGGCGAAGCGGTGAGCTGCTTTGATTAATTGAAAGAGCATCGATACGCGATGGGAACCAATTTAATCGAGGGTTCGCATTTGCCAACACTTGCATAAAAATTATAAAGCTTCATTTTTATATCAAATTCAATCATAATGCTATACGCTTCAATAAACTGATGAACCTTAAACTTAAAGAAGTACTAATATTGCCTTAAATGAGTTATAGTATTAATGCAGATAGGATTGACAGTATGGTTTTGAAAAATTAAGTGTTTGAATAATACACAGTGAACGGACGTTCTCAGTGCATTGTATATGTCGCTACAACATCACAAAGCTCCTCAACTCGGCTCAATGCCATAAACATGCTTTCAATCATAGAAGTTAAACACACACCAGAGACTACCTCGATAAATTACTCTGAGACTATTACTCCGCTCAAGCACACACCTAGGCTAAAATGTACCTGTGGTATCGAAGATCCTATCGTGCATCCAGGTTTCAGTATCAATCTGATAATCACCAAGTATTGACTCGAAGCTATTCCACACCTCCGGATAATTAGCCTCCATCAACGTAGAGCTAGGCTGAAAACTGTTATGTGTTAAAGGTAAATCATCTTCAGACCTTGGCAAATTGGTATTTAGTTCGCCGTCGTATTCGATCGTAGCAGCAACAAGACGATCGAATGCCTTTCGAGCCTGTACTGCTCTCGGCCATCGCTCGGAAATAATATACAACATGGTGCTGCACGCTCGGACGCTCCTGCTGAACTTGGGATTGAAGATTGATGCGTCTAGGCAGAAGCAGTATACCATGACCAAGCCGGCGATAAAATTGGCATGTAGTGAGAGTAAAGAGAATGAGATGTATGTCTGCTGATCATGAAGGCGTTTCGACAGGATGCAAATCTGTCCGGCAGAGTGGACGATCTCGTGAAAAGCCGGGTTCTGTGGGGTTAGGGTAGGTAAAAAGGGAAGGTTCAGAAGTATTATTGCTTTATAGTATTGAATCATGTGGCAATCCGCTGTGAGATATGGATGCGGCTTGTTCTCCGGGTCGGCCTGAGGAATGCCAGCCTTCCACTCTTTCAGAGCATCTCGGAGACAAGCTATCTTGTGTGGCTGTATTGCAGAAACATCCTTATCCACGCGGCATACCGTATGTGAGATCTTGGAGTCGATCTGTTGGAGCCGGAAGATGTGAATAGCTGGCGTGAGTGCCGTGATCTGCGAGGGGTGCTGATTCGACTCAGCAATGGCTGCGAGGATGGATTCGTCAGTGTCTAGGCCATCGTCGATATTAGCTGGAAGTGGGATATTAATATCTCTGTCAGAAATAGAGTGGGGTCGACCCATGGTCCGGGCGATGGATCTTTCTAACATATATGCCGTCCAGAAGATGCGTTTTCGCCGCTCATCGAGACTTGGAGACAGATTGGTAGCTTGTCGATGAAGGCCATTATCGATGCAATGCCGTATTGTTATTTCAATCATCCACCTGATGGCCGTTAGGCTACTCCTTTGCTCTCCAACTGTGCGTAGTTGCTTACCAAACGCTGAGCCCAGTCGGGGACCTTAATTGGTATATTGTGAGTAGAAGCATTGTTTCCAAGCTCTCGAGACTACGTGCGGCAAAGATAAAGTCTGCATCTGCTATTGCGCAGGCGTAGTATCGCTGCTTTCACGAGTCAGATCTGTTAATTCACTCTGGGAATAAAGTCTTACCGTTGGAGAGGAACAGTTATTATTATCATTGCTCAGCTGCAAGTATCGTGCTCCAATAGCATAGACTAGTTGCAATGTCGCGTAGTCGCATCTACCCTGCACGCCCTCTAAGTGCACAGCTTTATGCGCTGGTACGAGCTCATGGCTAGCTTCGTAAAGCAACTGGACCCTTTTTCGAGGCAGGAAAGGATGCTTAGGGTGTACCCTTGCATAGTATGCCTCAATGAGCTTGTCGCCGACTTCTTTGCTGGGTAAATCTGAGCCGGCAGAGACTTGGCCGCCCTCAGTCTCATGATCCTTATTCACGCGCATAGCTATTGAAGACCGTGTCACGGCATTTACTTCGTGTAAAGCTGCTGCCTGATCGCTTTGACGTATGTCTACTAAGGGCAATGCCGACTGCAGGAGCTTCGTGAGAGGATAACCGCTTGAGGTACCTAAGAAGGAATCCGGAGATGGAGCAACAATCCCGGCGCTGGCTTCCAAGTCTGAGGTGGCACTCTCCCTTGAGTTTGTCTGTTCGTTCATACTCGGTACCATCGGCAGTGTCTGTTGTTGCTGGATGGAAGAACTGCTGGATGGACTGACGACGTTTCGTCGCGACAAAGATAACTGACCCTGCAGTATTGAGATTTGACGCTCGAGCGACTTTACATACTCTGCTGGATACGCTTGCTTGGTGCCATAGGAGCATTTCTCTCCCGCGTCGTGGCAATTGGAGCACGCTGGAAAGCCATTGTCACAACGCTGCTTGCGACTCTTACACCGAAGACAAGCTACAAGACCTCGAGGATGAGACGAGCAGTTCTCGCACCTACCGACCCGACTGGTGGTTCAGACATAGTAGTGCATTGCCGAGAGTGGTATTGTATCGGAGAAGGAGATTGGGAAGTGTAACTCTGTGTGTAAAGTTTTAACCCCACCTCTAGTTAGTTTGAGGATACTGTAACCTATTAGTGCAAGGTTACATAAGCGGACTCTAGTGGAAATCTCAAGACATTACTCTATAGTAAGTATATTATTAGACTCATAAGTTAAATAAGCTACTCTATTGTAAACTTCTATTAAATTGTAACCTCTGTATATTATTACTTTACTAACAAAGGCTTGGTTTATTTAAGCTCCTTGCCTACTATAAACACTAACCTAGTTATAGTATTTCCAACCCTTCTTATATGCAGACTCCAGTATTAAGTTGAAATAACCATAACCCTCTTTACTATCTTAAGGTATTGGCATTCTCTTTTCAATCTCTCCTACTTCTATTTTCTCTTCCTCCCCTCTATTAATAGAACTTCTGTTATTAGAAGTTCGTCTCTGTCTGGCAACAGAGACAGTTTCAAAGACATTACTGCTTCCAGTGAAAATGGCATCAACCTCTTCCAAGTGAAGACCGCTGGTCTCCGGGAAGAGGATGTATACACCTGTATGTATAGTAAGTAACTGAATCCTTCAGGCAAGAGAGGATGAAGTGCACATACATGGAAAAGTAAGACAAATATTGATAGCGGCGTAGATAATGTAGTACTTGTACTTGAGAGTAGCTAGCCCAATAGGGGTAATTTCGGCAACAACCTATAAGCCTATAGTTAGATAGTGAAGTATTGGAGACAGTATGCGAGTCTTGGGGCTTACGAAGTTGAACAGCCAGGCTGTAGCTAGTGCTAGTTAGCGAGGTTCTCCATTAAGTTCACAATAAATTAACCTACCAGTTGGCATTGCCGTAATGGGCACTCGTTGACTCAGAGGCGAAATCTCAGCAGCATACAGAAACGTAAGCCCAAGGAATCCAGTAGGGAAGAAGAGCGAGAAAAGAAAGATAAAAGCCGCTGCAACTCTAACCAATACTATGTTATCTGGGTGTGATGACCCGGCTGCAATAACTGCCATATAAACACCTATTCCTAGAGAGGAAACAAGCATCAACTTGCGACGCCCGAACCTATCTACAGTCAGGACACCGATGGGCAAGCAGATAGTCTGCCAAGTGAATACCGAAGCAGCAATTATCTTGGCCACCCTTGGTGTTTGGCCTAGGTAGTCCTCAAAGATCTTAGCCTGGTAGAAGGCTAAGGCGTTGACGCGGCTCTAGTTTTAGTCAGCCATATACTAGAGTAAGTCCTTACTTTAGTAAGGGTTTCCGGATGTTAGCAGTTACATACCATTTGCTGGAAGCATTGCGCTATGCAGGCGAGGCACATGCGGTGGAAGAGGCGGAGTGGGCCTCTAGTGAAAATATCCTTGGCCTTGGCCTCTCCTGCGAGACCTAAAGATGTCTCGATTTCGCTAATTGCCTCCTCAACCTCAGCAGAGTTCATATCAGTATCAATCAAGTCAGCCAGAACTTCTCTTGCACGATCGACTCTACCTTTCCTAGCCAGCCAGCGAGGTGATTCCGGTAGTAGCGGCGTGGTTAGCATAATGGCAGCCGATAATACACCCGACAGGGCCATAGGTAACCGGAAGGTAACAGAGCCTTGATGGAAAGACATGCCTAGATTCGTCCAGCCTCCAATGGCCAGGCCGAGAGAGATGAACAAGCCTTCAAGCATTACCGCAGCACCCCTATGAGCAGCTCCAGAACACTCAGCCTGCCAGTTGGGAGCTGTGGCTGTAATATGTCCGAAACCATATCCAGAAACGAGTCGGCTAACGATGAGCTGGGGTAGTAAGTAGGAGGAAGCCTGGAGAGCTGCACCTATTGTGTTGATCAAGGCGCCAAAGATGATAGTTCTCTTCCTGCCGAGTCTGTCGCCCAGCCAGATGCAACTCAGGCAGCCGAAGAGACAGCCCAGGGTGTATATAGCCACGACCGTTCCCTTTGCCAGGATTCCAGTCAATGGGGTGTTTACAAAAGGCCTGGCGGAGCATACCTGAAGTCTAGAGTTGCAATTCTTTGTCTCTCCCTGTGTATGCACAGTGTCGAGGTTTGGAAAGGTTTCTACCCACGATGGGAGACTTAGGAAGCCTCCAGCAATAGAGTTGTTATAGCCGAACCTATCAGAACACAAACAATTAGCTGTTATCGTATTTATGTAAAGCCGTTTACAGATCTAAGAGCCCGACTTACAAAAGATAACATGGCAGAATGACAGCCCAGATCTGGGCCATCTGGAGTTTCTTGCCTCGAAAGCTAGAGAAATGCATCTTGTAGAAGCGTCGCGGGCTGCTGAACTAACTATCCTCAGCAAGTTGTTTCAATTTAGAGACAGAACTAGAGTAGACGATGAAGAGATGCTGCGGGCTCTACTTAGATTTCAAGTGAATTAGAATTTCAACTGGGTGGGACAGATATATCTTATAGAGGTTTGTCTCAACAAGTGTCTGACGCAAGCTCGTGTAGATCTATCAAGAGACTCCAACTACATTGTCTGTGCAGAGTCTAGTGTTGTAATAGTTAGCACTGGTATTTGGTCGTGTTAGTCAAACGGGTTAACCGACATGTGGTACACCGGGACAGTCGGCCCCGAAAAGTCGGGTGGGCCGACGGATAACCCGATGCTTTCGGAACAGGCGATGAGCCACGTTGGTAAGCCAACATAAACATAAAGAGCTCCGATATTGCTAACTTACATCTAGAGTTACTCTTACAATCGTAACCAATCTTATTCGAAATAAACTTGACAGAATTATAAGCGGTATCGCTACAATGGCTACTCAACGACTTGCTATCTGGTCGCACAACCTCCAATACTCAGACCTCCCTGAAGACGTAATCCGCGCAGCTGTTCGAAGCTTTTATAACTGGGCTGGCTGCGCTATAGGAGGGAGTAGGCACGAAGCTACAATGATTGCAGTAAGGTCAACATGTGCAAAGCCGAGCTATATAGCTAATTCAGTATGGTCGACAGCATCAAACCCTGTCACCCTTCTCTGGTCCCCCTACCGCGTCTCTCCTTGGGCATCAGGGAGCTTTGAGGGTTGATGCACAGCATGCCGCATTGATCAATGGTTTTGACGACACACACCTTGACACTATCATTCATCCAACGGGACCAGTTGCGAGCGCTCTTCTTGCTGTTGCCGAGTGGAAGTGTGAACGGGGTATCTCAGGAAAGCAACTCATTACCGCTCTCGTGGCTGGCATAGAAGCTGAATGCAAGGCTGGACTTGCTGTCTGGCCCGAACACTACGATGTTGGCTGGTAAGTGTGTAAATTATTGACATCAGTATCTTCACGAGCTTAAAGTCTTCAAGGCATATCACCTCTACCGTCGGGTCAATTGGAGCGGCAGTTGCAGTCTCAAAGATCCTAGAGTTATCTCCAACCAAGACCAGCCATGCAATTGGTCTTGCAGCAACTCAAGTTACAGGCCTCCGAGAGATATTCGGTTCACACTGCAAGGCATTCCACCCCGGCCGTGGTGCTCAAAACGGTCTACTAGCTGCTGTTATGGCTAAAGGGGGTTATACCAGCAGTGAGGGCGCACTAAAAGCGAAACGTGGCTGGGCAGCAGTTATCGGCTCCAACAAGCTAGATATACTTTAAAGCCTGGATTATTAGCTTAATACAGAAACCGGCGATGGTCTAGCTGGTAAGAATATAGGTTACTGGGAGATTCTACGGAATAGCTTCAAGCCTTTTCCATGCGGGATTGTTATTCACCCTGTTATTAACGCTTGCATATAACTACACACAGCACTAATCAGAGATAGACATACCCCAGAGCAGATTAAATTAGTTACAGTAGAAGTGCACTCTCTTATCCTTAAACTCACTGGAAAGAAGAACCCAAAAGATGGCCTAGAGACCAAGTTCAGCGTCTACTACAGTGGCGCATGCAGTCTTCTCCTAGGCAGAGCTACACCTTCAGAGTATAAAGACGCCGTTATACTGAACCCCGCCGTCATTACCATTCGCAATTGTATTACAGCAAAGATTGACAGAACCATTGCACCAGACTCAGCAAAGGTTAAAGTTACGTTTCAAAATGGAGATATTCTTACAAAGTACATCGAGCATGCTATTGGCAGTTATATCAATCCTTCAAGCGATATAGAGCTCCAGAAAAAGTTTAGTAACAACTGCAAAAGTGTTGGGATACAGAATGCAGAAGCTGTAAGTATATATTACTGGGGGCTAGAGACAGTAGATAATATACGGCAGTTAATAAAGTAACTATACATTATATATAGTTAAAATAACATACTTTATTGTATCTTAGTACTTAAGAAATCCTATAGATAATAGCTATATTGATTTGCAGTTAGAGAATTGCAATCAGCGTTCTCTCTGCTATCTGATACTTTGTTATATTGGAAAGGCTGCTGCTTTAGCTTCAGCCGAGTAGAAAACACTTCTTAATGCTATATTACTTATTGGTAAGCCTGCAGAGGCACCTAAAGAGCCACTGGACTCTTAGGAAGAGGACCTAACTTGAGATTTAAAACCTAGCTAGGCTTAACTATATTTACATTAAGCACTAGGACTTGAGGCTGGCAATATATACAAAGTTACTATTGCCTAAGATATTAAGGCCTGAGATAGTGAGAAGATCCTTTGTATTCTATTAAAGTAAGAATTCTCTATTAATACCCCTCGCTTTATCCTTCTAGAGGGGTCAATATACTCTATTTATCTACCTTAAGGATACCCAGACGATTGTTATATCCTGCCTTACGTTATCCTCACCGATCCTTATCTTCCCTAAGGAAGGATTGAGGTAGGCTGCACTAAATTTCACTACACCAAGGATACAAGTGGCAAAGGGTTTCTCCCCAGTCTGGTTCCACGCTCGGCTTCAGCGTGATGTAGTTCGGCTCTTCTTCGAAGAGCTCCCTCTAATAACGACGGCGGCGTTAACAATACTTTGGCCGACTCTTGAGCACGAGCACTCACGCGATGATCCTTAAGCTGCCGATAGGGCCAATTTCGAGACACGTCGCCCAATCGAGAGGATGGACCATTTCCTTGACAGACAGGGGACGTAACCTCGTCAAGACCGCAGCTCAGCGTCTGAGCTCGCCTCTTCATCCCGTCATTATCGGGTGTATAATCTTCTGCGTTTTGGCATTCATATAATGACTAGTGCGGGCAATCGGTCTCGACAAGCATTGCCCATCACAATTCATCCAGTGACAAAGGTCGCGTAGGAAAGAAGATCCATTGGATAATTTGACTTTAACCTTATCAATATATCCCCAGGGAGATGGATTGAGGTTACACATATAAAAAACACCGCATAAAGACACTTCAAGCCACTATAACCAATGACTCCAACACAACAACTCTATCAAAAAACCACAAAGCTTGCAAAATGACATTCCCAACAGAACCTTCAGTTTCTTAGGTATATATCGGTCCCTCTGTCACCAAGTCTGACTTCTTCTTCTTCCATCAACAACCACCACAATGGATCCATTGGATAGGTTTCAGAGAGTCTGAGCTTATATTTTCAAATTTAATATTCAGAAATATAATATTCTACGTTACTTAAAACTATAATTTATAAGTCTATTAATATAAACTTAAAATAAAATAAATTATCTTTTAAAAAACCTAACTGTTATA
>JABFFG010000396.1:0-20149 GCA_013623685.1 Fusarium transvaalense
GTTGGTAATAAGCAGATTCTGTTTGGATCTGGCCCATGAAGATATTCTTGGTATTGACCAAGTTGTACTGATACAGTACATGATGCTCCGAGGCGGTGCCGTATAGCCAAAATGTACCCTCGGTGGATTCAATGAGGAGTCCGCGGCCTGTGTAGATATCGAGCTGACCACTGCCGTCAATGTCATGATCCGCAGTCCACAGCCAGCAGTTCTCCATGTAAAGGCCCGAAGCTGACTTGGTGACGTGCATGCTCATGAAAGCAGCGATGCAACCTTCTGGCACATCGGTCCTACCCGGCTTCTTGAAGCACTGATCGCCCTGTAGATCAGATCCAGTAAACCCGCCGATGCGAGTGTGCACATCCCACATCCCTGAAGGGTTGTTGACCTCGGAAGCCAAGTTCCACTCAATCAGGATAGCTCCGGCCTGAGAGCCCTGGGTCGAGAGTATAAAATCCGAGAGCTCGACGTGGCCCCTCAGGCCAGATGAAGCGCCGACTTGGAGCACAGCACGGGGCGAGTCTTGACTGGTAAACTTGCTACCGGCGGACATGATGGTGGGGAAACCTTCTCCGGCAATCTTCGCTCCTGGAGGGACTGTGATGGTGTCTCTGACTTTGTAGATGCCGTAGTCGAGCCAGAACAACTTGCCACTTTGGGTAGCGGAGTCGATCCCCTTCTGGAGCGCAGAGGTATCATCAGTCTTGCCATCACCAGTAGCACCGGCTGAGCGAGCTGTGACTATGTCATTTACACTAAGATCAGCGTACTGAGGCTTCGAGATGGTACGGTACTTTGAGCCGTCAAGAAGAGACACTGGGCGGTCGTTGGCGGGGAATTCATCTTCAAAGCGTTTGGGACCACGGGGACTGTATTCATGACCTGTACCCCAAGCTTTGATGGTGGTATCTCCTCCAGCAAGCAGGGTTCCACTGGGTCCCTTGACAGCAACAGGTACATTTCGAAGAATAACATTCTCGAGTATCAGGCTGCCCGCCGTGGATGGAGAAGAGGTATCAGTGCGGACTGTATCAATGCCAACCGGTGTGTTCGTGATGGTGCTATCGATGAGTGTGATGGACCCTGTGGCGACCTGCTTCGAGCCGCCCGCAGTGATATTCAGACCAACTCTGCAATTGTTGATGTTGAGACCGATGTAGGTCCATCCCCAGTCCCAAAACTGGCTAATGGCAGTCTTGCATTTGTTGAATACAAGGTTGCGTGTAGTGTACTGCTGATTGCCCCAGGCAGCTCCGATGGAACCGCCATTGAATGTCAAATCAGTAATGAAACCAGCACTACCCTCCTCAATGCTCAGCCCAGTGTGAGCAACGTCGTCATCAGTAGGCATGTTGAAGACGATATTTTGCAGACTGGTAGCTTGAGCTGTGGGCCAGTGAATACCAGTGGCAGACTTGGCGGCCGGGATCGAGTGTGTGTCTATGATGAAATTGCGGATCTGGCGAAAGAACACGGTCGTTGAGCCCCAGTTCAGGCTACTTCCATAATAATGGTTACCGTCGATGAGACCAAATCCAGCAAAATCGGGAGACGCTTTGAGAGTGGGTGGGTCAGTGGGATCTCCGACCATTTGAGTAAAGTATGCCGGTAGAATAGACTTGGATAAGAGATAAGTGCCGGATGGAAAGTAGACCAGAGCAGGTGTCTCCGTGGTTCCAATCTACGTGACGGTACTGAGTTAGCCTAACTGTCTTGAGCTCGCAAAATATGGATGAGATACTCACGCAGTCTTTGCCGCAACGATTCCCATCCATGATTGCCTTATTGATAGCATCAGTATCATCTGTCCTTCCATCACCCTTGGCTCCATAGTCTCTAACGTTCCTGAAGACTGAGTAGTTTTGGGAAGCAAAGGGTGCCAGGCCCTCATCTATCAAGCAACAGCGTTTGGTCAGTGATACAGCTAGGACGAAGGCATTGCAACTTCATTTGATCTAGGACTTACGTTTGATATCCGAAAGCCAGTAGGCGTGGACAAAGGACACCAGGGTGGCCACGAGAAGGAATTGAGGTGCCTTCATGGTGGCAAGGCTCTTGATCTCCGTGAAGGTTGTATTTTGACAAGCTAAGTCAGTTGCTAATAAACAGTCATTGAATGAGATTGATATTCAAGAATAACTCTACTCAGGAAGATTCCAAGCCTTTATATATTTGCCTAGGCTTGTGGAGTCTTGACCGGCTCGATTCATAACTGGGCCTGATGTCATTGCATTCTCCCGGAATCAATAAAAGTTCTTCTGAGGTTTCCAACAGACTAACTACATTGTGACTATGTCTTGACATTACCTTGACCTCGTTGCCCGACCCTAGGAGTAGAATAGACTCGTGGATTAGGTTGTGCATTTACTTACGGGCCGATCAGCAAGTGTGAGTGGTATTCTGTGACACATCTTTTCGACTAGTGCATATGTACCCATGTGAGCTCTGAAACTTTCGTAGCCTTGATCAGGCAGGTAATCAATAGCCCCGCGACCCACGGGAACTGGAGCAGCCCCATGCGATTGAGCCGTTCAAACATGAAGACTCGAAGCGCCAGCAGGCGATTTTTAACAAGATAGAACAGCCACTTCACAGCGCCTTCGCCCGAAAGCCACATAACCACGAGTTCAATATGTATGTTGATTTTGTGGAAGTAGGAGGGTTACATGACCTGGAGACCTAGAAGCATGTTGAGGAATTACTCTATAGATCCTAGGAACCTGATCAATGGATTATGACACTATGCGTTGAGGCCTGGTGTTCTGCTAATGGGGCATATTTGCAACCAGCATCAGTTATGAAGATGTCACATAAATTCAACATTTCTGGAATGGATAGTCAAACATGCTTCCACGACGTGGAAGTGGGTGTTCTAATAGCTACATCATCGGGGAGAACATTCATCTCATGTCAGTTGGGGGCCAGGAACGGACGAGGAACAGGGAACTCGGCCTTTCCATTAGCCTTATGATCTCGCTGCTACTAATTACGACTTGTTCCTGATAATGGGCTGCAGTACAAGATGTTCGCCGAGTATCCCCGCACCTTGTTCCCCAACCCCAGACATGTGATAGGGTTCGCAGGGACATCATATAAGGTGTATTGTTCACACACAGCCTTCCAAACCTGGGTTAGGGTTCCCCATCTCCCCATCTCGTGGGTTAATTTCGAATACTTCCATTGGCCAGGTCCTCGACAAATCTTTCTTGGTATTCTAAGTATTTGGCCTCATTGGAGATCTGCAGTCTCTTCGAGCAAACGTCGGCCGATGCTGGTGTCGGAGTTACTGTGAAGCTAGCAGTGGACCTGGCTGGTGGGTCTTCAATCACAATGTGTCATGCCCCTTGATCTATCCCAATCTATCATGGCCAAGCATGGCTCAACAGCTACTGGAGGCAAGGTCTCACCCATCCAAGTTACTAATGTTACATCCATCCCTTTCGAATTTTGCGTAATGTGCTCTCTTCAGCGCCCATATGTTAAGATGATATATCAATTGCAAACTGTGACTTTGCCGCGCGGAGCAAAACCACCGGGAACTCATGACACTATCCTCATTAGAGTCAATGTAGGGAAACTGGATACGATGTCGGGTCATTGGAAGCTGGGTTTCTACCGTCACGATAGCCTATGCTCCCCGGGTGATGCCCTTGGTAATTTCACAATTCTACGTTTGAAGCTATAGTTCCGTGGAGATAATGGCAAGGCTGGTCTGTAGGTCGATCACAACTACAACTATAAAGCATGCTGTTCGATAGACAATGAAGTGAGTAGAAAGTAACTTTCCAGGACATATCGCGTTTTAAATCGACCTTTGTGATAAAATGATTCGAAAATTGTCATTACTACTGCTGCTCGCGTCCCAGGCGCTGGCCGGAACTGTGAACTCGGCCAGGCTTGCAAAGCGTGCTTCCATGGGACCTATCGGCACTAGTAACCCAAATGTTCTTTCGGGAGGGACAGTTGAGACAGATGCTCCTCCTTTGAGCTCCTTCTTCAATGGCCTCGATGGGCCGGTACGTCAATTCATATGCTTTCTTTGTGATGTGTTGCTATACTGACTCATGTGAAAGTATCCAACCAATGGGTGGTGGGCTCCATATGCCGCACGCCCAGGAAGGGGTACAGCAGCAGGTCCATTCCCCTATCAATCTTCTCTGGATGGACATGGTGTTTGTTTTGGAATTAGCCAGGACCGCAACTTTGACGGCACCTCTGTCAAGCACCCTGTGCAGAAGGACTGGCGGGTCTCCTTTAGCGAACACAATGGAGATTTTGACAGCCACAAGGCAACTGCATTTGATACTCAGACGGTTACTGTCCAGTATTTTCAGGCTGAGCTGTCTATGACAGCTTATCTAGTCCCAGGATCGCCATATATGACCTTTGAGTACAAATCTTCAACTCCGCTGTTGACGGCATTGAACGGAGGCGTCAAATCTTTCAACGATAAGACTTTAAGCAGTGGTGGTAGTGGTAAGTGAATCGAAGATCCATGCAGTACAAATATACTATGCTGACCAGGAATATTGCACGTGCAGCAAGTGATGAGGGCACCAAGTTCAAGGTAGTTGACACAAAGGGCACTACATATCTCATATATTCGGACTCGCCCATCAAACTTACTGCCAAGGCCGAAAGCGAGAACAGGGGAAGTATAACCGCAAGCGAGAAATTCAGCGGCATCCTCCGGCTGGTGATGCTCAGAAACTCCAGCCATCAAAAGCTCTTGGATGCCCATTCAAAGGTATATCCTGTTTCAGTGGCTCAAGATTATGTGATAGGTGGCAACTCAGGCACGGTGACCTTTACTTGGGAAACGAAGGGCACTGGTGATTTGCTGATGCTCACTTGGCCCCATCACCGTGATGTCCTACAGAGTCCAAACTCCCCTGAGCCACAAGCTCTGAGTTACTTGACTTTGAAAGTGAGAAGCCCTGCCAAGCTTCATTATTTGCAAAGACTGACCGTTTTAGGGATGGATGTATCCAATACTCGGGAGCACTTGGAAGATGACTTACGAGTTGAGTGATATCACTTGGAACGCCCCCCGTGATGTGGACCCTTCCTGCAAAGAAGCTTTGGTGAACGGTCTCAAATATGAGATCGGCCAACTCGACGTGTCCAAAGCACCCGTGCCAAATGACTTTTACTTTTGGGGAGGCACCCTCGCCGCTACCTCCCGCCTGGCACTCATCGCGTATGTAATAACAATGTCTTTCTTTCTTGATTTGCGCTTACCGATACACAGGGACCACGTCAAGATCCCAGATCTCATCGATCCCGTCATAAAGTACTTGAAAACGTCTTTTGACCTCTGGTTCGACTCCGCTAATAAGGTGCTCCCTGCTTATGAAACCACTTGGGGTGGCGTTGTCAACAAAGAGGGTGCTACAAACGTCTGGGTTGACTTTGGAAACGGGTACTACAACGATCATCACTTCCATTACGGCTATTTCCTCCATATTGCAGCGGTTATCGCCAAGTATGATTCGAACTGGTTGAATCAGCATAGGGAATACGTCACACTTTTTGCCCGGTTAGCCCTGGCTCTCATAATGACTCCACGAACATTTCAATGCTGACTAAGGCTTTATCAGGGATATCATCAATCCTTCAACTGAGGACCCCTATTTTCCAATCACGCGCTGTCGAGACTGGTTCGCTGGGCATTCTTGGGCATCTGGAATCGCCAACGGGGCAGGAAGCCGTGACCAAGAATCCATCGGCGAGGCCGTCAATGGTTATTACGGCGCGATGCTCTGGGCCACTGTAGCGCTAGACCAGGACCAGGCCAACTTTGCCAGGCTCCTGCTTGCTATGGAACAACAAGCTGCTAGAATCTACTGGCACCTTTATCCGAGCCTCAGCGAAGGCGACCCAGCAAACCCTTATCCCGAGGCCAAGTTCAGGGACCTGATCACCGTTGGGAATGTGATGGACTGGCAAACAGGAGCTTGGCTATTCTGGGGTGATCAGAAGGTGCAGATCGCTGCGATTCAAATGCTTCCAGTTACGCCCATCAATGAGGTAAGAGATTCCTGACAAACAGCTTGTATCAGACTGGCAGTGGCTCACCCACGATAATAGGTCATGTACGACGCCGAGTGGGTTAGCAATGTCTTCTCCTACACGAAGCCCGAGTTGACAAACGCCGCATATGCAGACTCATGGTATGTAAACTTGTGCAAAGTCTACTTTCAAATTGCTAATGAACTAGGAAATCCGTCATCTATGCTGCATATGCCAACGCTCAGCCCCAGGAGGCGGCCGCGTGGAGCGCCAATCTGAGCGACTGGGGTACGTCCTTGTAATCGGACATGGTCTGACTAGTTAGTCAAAGGTGAAACAACCGCTGACATGTCTCCAATCACAGGCTCTGGAAATACTTACACAAACGAGCTTTACTTCATCGGCACACGTCCTAACAAGGGTAATCAGCCCATCTGCAGTACCCTCCCCCAAAACCCGTATGGAGACTACAAGATACAAGCCACATCGGGCCTATACGTTGTGGTCTCAGCCGATGGTGGTAAGCTCACTGCGTCAGGCGACTCGGCTGGTGAGGCCAGCACGCTCTCAAGCGCCTATGTTCCCAATGCTGGTACTCTGCAGCTCGCCAGCAGCAAACAGTTCGTGACAGCTGATCAGTCCGGAGACTCGCCGCTAGCAGCAGCCCGCGCGACAGCCAGTTCCTGGGAGCGATTCATCATTCGTCAGAAGCTGGGCGAGGGCCAGGATGTGTACTCCATCAAAGCAGCCAGTAACGGAAAGTATGTGAGAATTGGCAGTGACGGGTTCCTAGTCAACAATGGTGCCACTGAGAGAGACAGCACTGGGTTCCGGTTTATCAAGGTCTGAGGTCGTGCCACAAAGTGAAAGTCTCTGTATACTTGTAGTTTGGGAACCTGAAAACTATCGATATCAGTTTTTCTATCTAGATTCATGTATCATGGGTTGTAGCTAGACATCCCCGCTTCAAATAGCAGGGTTTTATTAATAGAAGCCTTAAAAAATATGCTGTACTTTATTTTTGTTGAGGTAAAGGGCCAATGGTGTGTAAAGAGGGGGGAGTACAACATGTTTTTAGGCACATCAAGTACCACAAAGGACATCAACTAAATCATAGCCTTTTTCTTACTACACAGACGCACTTCTGGCCAGATATCTAGCTTAGTACCTTCTTCGATGGATTCATATTTACTGCGATTTCATATGTAGATCCCATGCGCAGCTTCACTAAATAAACGCTTGAATACAGAACGACTGGAATTCGTTTCCTCCTACTGAGCAAGCTCATCAAGACTAGCTTCAAGGAAAGCTCTCCACGTGGCCAGCTCGTAGTCTTCCTCCTCCCAGAACGTGAGCATACTTGCGACTTTGCGTACGAAAGTTGCCCAGTCCGTCGGCATCTGAGCACCTGCTTTCGCTGCGGCCAGCAAAACGAGAGCGCTCCTAGTGCAGGATCTGATCATAAAGTAACACCCGTGGTGCCTATGTTCAAAGCCTCTTTCGTTCAGACGGATCTGAGTCACATGCGTGCTCAGACCTCGCGTCACCATGTCAAGGACTGGGGTAGGTATCGGCACGTTGGCTGCCAACAGATCGAGGCTTCCACCAACAAAAGGCCAATAGATTGCTTCAAAGAAGTTAATCAATTTGCCGCGGAGAACCCACTGGCCTATACCATCACTCTCAACAGGGTTTGTCAGTGTCAACTCCTCCGGAAGATTATCACGCCATTGATATGCTTGAGCTTCGCATTCGGGAATCATGGCAAGCATCGCGTCTAGGAAAGCCGAGCTTGAAACGGATTTATGCCAAAGGTCTAAGGTCTCACTCCAGACTCGGCTGTTAAGTCGACGGAGCGAGATATCGGCCAGATAAAAGAGCCATGCCTCACGACCCCGTTTCGCATCAGCACCAGATCTCATTGTTGTTTCTTCTGTCTGGCTCGGGGGCGTTGGAAAGAAAGGTGGATATAACGTGCTTCCACAGTGCTGCAGGTCGAAATCAGGTAGTGAAAGCTCTTTCCTAAGCTCTCTCTCGGACTTCCACGCAGACCAATATACAGCTTCCTCCTCAGTGCCACGGGCACTTGCTTCAGACAAGACAGGGCGGGCCAAGCATGATCCCATTTGTCGTGTCCAAGTGATAGACGGGAATGATTGACATATGGCGAGGGTCTGTAGAAAATATCTCCAAGCATATATTGGCTGAAAAACGCACATCATGTATATCCCGGACAGGAAGTGACATTGCGCAGAGAGAAGATCGTCGTTCATTGGCAAAGATCCAATTCTCTTCTGGGCTGCCTCGAAAAGTACTTTGGAGTCAACATAGGCCTTTGTACTCGGTTTCAAACCTCCCTTTACTTCAAATGACGATCCCAGACATCCGAGGGCGCATATCAGTAATGTTACGCATGATGCTGGCGACCAGTCAATGCCGACCATCACAGTCTCTTTGACTATACGTCGCGCCGAAGCCTCGTGCAGAATCGGATTATTACAATGAACATAGCGGAAAAACCCATCGACTAGATGTTGTACATGGCCAGGATCGGACTCTAGGATATTGAATAAAGTGGATCCAGGCATTGATAGACACTCAACCACGATTTGAGGAGTCTTGGTTGGCGGCAGTTGACGATGTCCTTCACGCCTTGGCGCGAAAAGTGGCCACTGGAGGATTTTATCGATGCGCTGTGGGACTACACCGCAGTTGCTGAGGTCATACTCTATAAGTTCCGTTGTAGTCTTTGAAAGAGCGCTTCCAAGGCTGCAACGACCCCAGTTTGTAACTTCTGTCGTCGATGATGGTAAGGTCTCAAGGTTGGGATGCACAGACTGTGACTGTGCATGACTGGAGTCACATAAATCGGACGACCCATGCTGAGTGATACTGTTCAATGGAGTGGGGACGTTGTGGTTTTTCCGCAGTAAGCACTCGAGGTCATCCAACCTGTTTAGGATCCTGAGGCTAGCGGCGTCGAAACTACGAGGGTCATTTGAGTCCTGTACGCAGTTTGCCCCAACGCTCAGGCAGTATGAGCAACTCGGGAGTTTATTGTCGCACTTTGTCTTCCTGGCACGGCAGACCTGACAAGCCGTAGCGGCTCTTTTCCGGGGGTAGAAGGCCGTGCCTCGAGCTGAAGGACGTTTCTTGAAGCGCGGCGGGACAGCTCGGGATCCAGCTTGAGTAGTAGTTGCTGGCGGGATTGCGACGGCGGATGCTGGTACCTGCCGCTCGGAAGCTTTAAACAAATATGGAGCTATCGATGACAAAGAGGCCTGCATTGTAGAGGGACTAACATAAAACAATGGGACGAGAGGCACGGTTATCGAGAGACACGCCGTGTCGAGTTGTTACTTGTCGCCTTGGTATAGAGCATTGATGTCGCGGCAAGTCGGTGGTAAGAATCTGCAGCCAGACCTGGGAGGATCGTGTGCCTCTATAACCAACACCGACTTTCCCCATTCATCACTACAGGGAATGCGGGGAATGCATGTATCAAATGTCAAGTGTTGAGTCTAGACAGGGTCTGTACTAGTTAGGGCGTAGAAAACTCAACTCCACCAATACGAAAGCCGCTACAATATCAGGTTCTCGAGGCCCTGCTGCATAAGCCGCTACAAGAAGGGCCGACTCAATCACCCTCCAATATTCTAATCACAATATTGCTTCATTGCCCCGATATCCCCAGATTTTCCACAGGTCTACATCCCCAGAAAACCCTTAACGGCCCGAATGAGCGGAGCTTCTTGCGCGAATGAGACTAATGTCGAAGCACCATCCGTTCAGCGGTTAACATCACGTAGATGGGTCTTTATGTCAATTTTGGACGGCGTGTACAACGCTTTCAGCATGTTCTCGTCCGCTCAAATACTTGCTCCGCTTCATCAGTTTTCTAATCCCATGGTAGAGAGCAACTGCCAACGAGGCCACTAACTCCAAACTACATTCCCATCTCTATATCACAGATCCCATCGATCACTTCTCTAACACCTGGTCCACACGATGGCTAGTCATGAAAGCTATGAGTGTAGAGAAGGGCAGAGTTCTCAAAATGGATACACTACGCCGGAGACCATCTTCAAACAGGCCCAGTTACACGCGGAGAATAGTCTTGAGCTTGATTTGACGATCAAACAAGTGCTCAGGAACCATCCCTTAATTGCAGTGTGGTGTTTCTACTGGGCCATGGCCGCTGTAGGCTGGTGAGTTTTAGGTCCTATCCTCGGTCTAAACTGTCAGTACTGAATGACATGGTCTTACCAGGGGCTTTGATGCGCAGGTCAATGGAGGAGTGCTTGCAGTACGATCATTCCGGAGAGACTTTGGTTACTATTTCGAGGGAGAACCTGTCTTGCCCGCAAGCTGGCAAAGTGCCTTCAACTCCATATCTTCTGTTGGGCAATTCGGTGGAGGGTTCCTATGCTCGTGGCTGGCCGATCGCCATGGACGAAGGGTATCTCTTTTGGCCGGTATTGTGATCACTGCTGGTGGCATCACAGGAGAAATTCTATCAACGAAGAATATCGCATTTCTTGTCTCCAAACTCATTTTAGGTGTCGGCCTCGGCTTCTATCTCTCTATTGCGCCATTGGCTACTTCGGAAATGAGTCCTGTCAACTTCCGAGGTATCGCAACCGCAGGCGTGCAGCTTGGCATTGGATGTGGTCAGCTTTTGTCAAATGCCGCCATCAAGGGTTTCGGTGACCTAGAGAGTAAATGGGCTTACAGAGGCCCCTTTGCTATTCAGTTGTCATTCTGTGTCTTGCTTCTCGCTGGGCTTCCATTTGCCCCGGAGAGTCCTTGGTGGCTTGCTCGAAACGGAAAGCGAGAGCAGGCGAAGAAGGCACTGAGGCAGCTCTATGGGCCTGATATTGATGTTGACGCTAGACTGTTGGTCATGGAGACAGCCATCAGTGAAGAAGAGGCAACGCGATGTGGCCAAGGATCTGTTATTCAATGCTTCAGGGGAACGAACCTGGTGCGAACAATGATCAGCATATGCGTCTTCCTTTGCCAGCACTTCACCGGTAAGCCAAGGTCTCCCTGAATACCTGAAAGCTTTCCCATCCAGCACAGCTAACTGGCCGTTTCCAACTCTTCCAGGGATAATTTTTGCATTAGGCTACTCGTCCTATTTCTTCCAGCTCGCTGGACTTGAGACATGGAGGAGCTTCGACATGGGAGTCGGTGTTACAGCCGCTGGAGTTGGGGCTATCATTCTTAGCTGGTTTTTAATTGAGAGAGCTGGCCGCCGCATTATCTTTCTCTTCGGCATGGTCTCATTAACGACAATTCTACTCCTCATCGGCATCCTTGACGTCGTCCCGACTGGGGAAGCCAAATGGGTGCAAGCATCACTTACGATCGTTTACAGCTTTATTTATTTTGCCACCCTCGGTGCTACAGCGTTCGTTATTTTAGGAGAGGTCAGTAGCACGTCACTACGTGCACCCACTATCGCTATTACTACAGCGACACAAGCGGCTGCCGGTACGCTGTTTAACAGTGCAATTCCTTACATGATCAACCCTGATCAGGGCAATCTCAGAGGTAAGGTCGGCTTTGTATTTGGTGGCTTATCCTTTATTGCAACACTCTGGGCTTTTTTCTACGTGCCTGAGCTTAAGGGTCGCAGCTTTAATAAGATTGACACCATGTTCCAGACTCGGGTTCCTGTTCGGAAGATGGGCTCGTATAGCAAATAGATATGTTTCTAGTAGAAGCCGTCGGTCTTACTGCGCCATTCAGGGTAAGATTCGTGTTGTCAGGAGGTATATGAGGCCGAACTGGGGGTGTGACTACTGAAAAGACAGTTGCGGGCGAAATTGCGAATAGCAACTAGCTTGTCTTCATTTTTTAGGATCAAGATGTTAAATCAAGGACATATCTTTTGGTTCCGTTATTTTATTACAAAGAAGTTCCGGGCTGAACTAACAGCTTTTATAAAATTTTCCAATTTCTCAATTGTCAATCTTCAGATCGAGATCCCGCCTTCTTCCATTCGCCCATCTGCATCTTCATGCTGGAAGTCGAGCTCAGCTGGCATCTGACAAATCGTAGGTAATCTTATATATAATCGTGCAGCCAGTGTTTTAAAAGATCATTAGTGAATTTTCTGAAATTTCATATAGAAAGTCGTTATATAGAGCTTGTTCTGCTCTAGAGTTTGTGCAAATGAACATGTTAACAATTCCAGCACACAATGGGACCAAATATAGTTAGAACGTGAAACGCCAAAGATAATATGAAACTGCCTGTTTGAGCCTTTATTATACTCGATTCCATCAAATAAATCAGCATACAGTCATCATGACTCATTGTGTCCTTAGAACACTTAATACCTATTTGTCAATTTCTTACAAGCCACTGTTGAAGTTCGATGTTGTGGCTTACATTAGTTGCGGTATCAGGCTTTAGTATCCCTAAGCTACATCCAAACGTGCTTGAGATTTCTGTATAGACATCACTTAAGGGGTTTGAAATCAAGCCATAAGTCTAACCCATCTTACACTTTACAGGTTCCCGAAACAAGCGATATATTAATTAGCTTTGTTGAGTAGTCTTATATGTAAAATGCAAGTCTACCCTACACCCCAGGAAACATCAATAAAGCTGGGTCTTAAAGCGGGCCAGCTAATTACTGGAAAGGGTTTGCCAGGGTATGGGCCAGTGAAAGCCCACGAATATTGTCTTTCCCCGAAAAGAGGAACAGATAAGTGATCTAGTCCTGTTTAAGTTAAAGATTACCCGCACTGTAACCATCTTTCCCTGAAGTTCGAATACGCAGTACGCTCTGAATGTTGAATACGCTCTTATGCTGAGTACGCTCTTATGCTGAGTACGCTCTGCATATTGTATACGTCTGATAACCGAATCACCAGAGGCTTACAGATGAAGTGCCATCACTGTAGATATATAAACCAACATTGATCTCTCAATTATAACTATTCCTTCATCCACCAAACCCAATCAGTTCTCAGCATTATTAGAACCAACCTCCCATCTTACATCTAAGAACAGCATTCTTACTACTTTGAAATCTTCAACCATGCATTTTTCTCAGCTCGTTATTATCACTGCCGCCATGTTCGCCCAAGGCAGCCTTGCAGTCGGGGTTAAGACCTACAGTGGTCGCGACTGTACTGGCGAAGAAATCGATGTCACGGTCGACGGTGGCAAAGCCTGCAGTGCTGGCATGAAACCATTCCAGTCCTACAGGGAAAATGGATTCGGAAAGAAGAACGGACAGAGAATTGCATTCTATGCAGAATCCAGTTGCAACCAAAACTCGTTCATCTATGATACATACTCTTATGATGGAGATTACTTCCATTCTAAGGTATGCTACAACATCAACGGCCATTCACCCGTGAAGACCGCTCGGGGTATCAAACTCTATTAGACTGGTATGTTATAATTTCTTTCTGATAGAGTAACTGACATATTTCTAACCTGACCACTGGGAAGATAGGAATCTCCCGCCTCAACCAACTCCTTATGCACCCCAATTGAGTGACCTCTGAGTACTGACGAAAGGAATGGACTGAGGTATCAGGAGGATGGACGGACTGTGGCAAGACTCAACCGTTATTTTGCCGAGGAACTGCACGGGGATTAAGAATCTACTTTCCAGCTATCTCTTTCCAGTTACACTTTTCTCTTCATTTCATACACTCGTTTATCTAGATAACGCAAAGAGAACCGACCGATTCTATTAGACTTTAGAAATAAGTTCAATTGCAATATCCTGTTTCATTAGATATCATAGTGCCGCAGACAGCAAGAATGTTGAGCCCATCAAGTTAAAAAGTAGATAATAGAATCAATCGCCTGGACCTGCTCTGTTAATGTATTTATTACCTCGCCTATGAAATATACATTTAATAGGACTTCATGTTCAATTTGGAAACAGGAAGGGGGAATCTTAGTCGTTTGAAATAGAAAAGATCCCCCTAGATGTATAAGGTGGTTGTATAATATGCTAAGATGTTATCTACAGACACTCTCGGGCAGTAACAACTAAAGAATAACCTGATATCACCAAAAGATACAGGAAGTATACGAAATGAGTGAAAGTAAATTAAATCATGTCTAGTGTCCGGAATTACAACAAAATATATCGTCCCCTACTTCCAATAATGTCCTCCCATCTGCCTGAAAAGCCGATGTTCTGTCCTCCCCTCACTTACACACAGTCTTGTAGCTGCTAAAGTAGGTCGGGGCCTTGAGGCAGTGAAAGTCTTTAGGGCTCTTAACTCCACGCCTGCAATGCTCGTCTTGGTATACCAGAACTAATCCCTTGTCAGTCACTATCTCTATGTGGAGTTGGAAGTACTCACGCTTGCAGCCTTGGGCGTGATCAGTCTGACTAACAGACTTGACCTTGTCGCTGAACTTGAAGCATTCACCGAGCTCGTCACGGTGTGTGGTCAATTCTCCAAGATTTCCCTTGTTCTCGTTGTTTCCGCAGTCCGGAGAACTCCAGATGCGAGATCCGATGACATTGAAGGGTAGTTCGTCATTTTGAGGCTCCGCGGCGACACCCAAGGCCAGGGCAGCAGTGGCGATAATAGTAGTGAAACGCATGGTAGTGGTATTGAAGATGTGGAATGATGATTGAGTATTATTGTGCTAGTTGTTTCTGAGATAGTAAAATGTTGGCTTTATCGAGGGTGTGCTGTTGGTTTTAAATATGCCACTGGTATTGTGCTTTAATCTGATCGTTTCTAAGATAGAAACTTAGGAAGAGAAAAGAATGCTACGTCACATTTGTGGCTGTAAGTGTGTGCTGCTTTTAGAACTGCCGCTACAGACTTGCATGCCCAATTGATTGACCACTGGATACGAGCTGCGAGTTATCAGCACTAGCATCATGTGAGTGTAAGCCCACAATGACTCGTATCTTGTGAAATGTCTAGAAAAATCAAGTAATTGCGTTTGTATTCATCGTGTTGTTAGATATCTCTTTGCAGTATCACGAAAGCTGATCAACAGGACTTGGTGAGATGCAGCTATGTCATGTGCTTCATTAGCGTACTGATAGCCCTTTGTTGTCGAAATACGAGAAAAATGGTGGCTACGACTGCAACCCTCACGTTGATCCTTTACATTTACAGAAAAGTTATTGGAATTTTGCATAAGATATCTCTCAGTCACTTGATCAGAATATCGTATCTTGGAATCCCAGGCTGATCTATTTACAGTATGGCCAGTTCTGAGTATTCCAATTGATCGCCGCTAGCATCATGACACAAAACTCAGCCCCGCCTTAGAAATCGGACTCAGCGGTATTTCATCATCCCCCCGCATTTACTGCCGACAATCCCGTTTTATGGTAGTAGTATGTTATAATGATAGAATCTCGTGACATCAACTTACATACCTTAAATGCAAATGCCGCTTATTCCGCTTCTTTTACTTTCTATCCACTCTATCCCCTAACAGAAAATACATAATGACCTTTTAGTTATAGGCTCTTGTTAATGCTTTTAGTTATATATAGGATTATCGATTCCACCTACTATATAAAGAAAGAAGCATCAGGCGTCAGAAAGTTGAAAGAAAACATTTCTTCCAGGGTTCCACCTGCAAGTTGTCGGTACAGATAATATGATTAACGCAGATTTCAACCAGAAGGTTGCAATCCTTCATAGAAAAGTCTTAGAAAGCAGAACCAGGGTATTTATCTGTACCAGCCTGTGGATCGGAACGAATTATAATGTCACAAATGCAAATAGAATGATATTAAATTGTTTATGCCATGCCTCGACTCTAGGCAGCTACTCCTTGTACTTTCATTCTTTCTGTGCCATCTGTATCAAGAATCGCGACTTGGCTACTGTTCTTAAGCTCGAAAACTGTGTCACCGTAATTTCCGTTCTTTGGATCCTGTCGATGGTTGGAGTCCGCTCCATGGTCTCCCTGTCTCGAGACAGATAGACCACCTGTACCCCCGATTGTAGAAAACGGCAGGCTGCGTTGACGCTGCCTGTAGTCCGAGTAGCCATATGCAGGAGTCAGCGATTTCAGCCTTAGTATGTTTTTCACTAGAGGTCTCAGAGAGGGCGCACAAGCAGCGATAGTGCCGATGTTGAGCTGAAGTCTGTAACATCATAAGTTTACCGGTGATAGCAATACGAGAGAGGTGTACTCACAGGCCCCAGAATTGGACATCGTAAAGACTGCAGCAAATCACAAAGTTAGCTTCTGCGTAAGTCTCACGACTGTCTTGACCTACTAGGTGTTATCGCCGGCAGGATTATACTTCACCTGCGAAACAGCCTTTACTAGGCCCATCACGGCGGCACTTCGGATTGTAAGCTTGATAGCACGTGGTGAGCTGGACCAAAGGTTCACATACACATATCCCAGGCTCAGAACCACAACGAGATAGATTCGCGTCTTCAGAGGCATCTTCAAGGTCCAGACAATCGGTATAGGTAAGGTGGCGAAAGCAATGTCAGTAAAGATGTTGAAAGCTATACGCGTCTTAGCAGAAGGTCCCAAACATGGATAGCTCTCCAGTTTGCTTACCGGAATTGGCAAGACCGAATGCGACAAACATGGAAACAGGGTAGCAAGATCCCTTGAGTGACTGGTCCCATTGCTTCGCAACGGGATTGCAAAAAAGGATGAACGATAGCCATGCCTCAAGTGTATATGCAATCACGAAACCTGCACAAGCCTGGTCAGTCCAAAACTCCACAATGACAGGTATGCGTTGTGGGGGACGACAAACCAATCATGCACCACAGAGTAATATTGTACCAGCGCCATGAGTTTCCATTGTATTTAAGTAGTTCGAAAGCGATCGCGACCTTGAGTAAACCGATTCCTCCGAGAAGAGGGACTACCGTGATTATAAAACTGTATTTGCCGAAGACGGTGAAGTCGGCTCGTTCGATCGTGTCGGCGTGTTTGCCAAGACCATAAGGAATCTGCATGAATAGAATGACTGTTCCCGCAAGCCCAGTACACTACAAGACGTTAGAAAACAAGCTAGTCCATGGGAGTTGAGAAGCTGCTGATAACAACAGCCACAGTAGAAACTTACAGCACTCAAGACCATCAACACATCTTGAACGCCGGGGGACTTGGAGATAAACAAGCGGGTATACGTCCTCGCAGCGACAACAGCCAATGCGACACAGTTTACCGCGGTAATGACTCCTATGATCAATGCCGTCTGTGATTCTGCCACGCGCTTTGGATCTGTATTTACAACAAATGGTGGAGGAGCCGGCATCTCGACAGAATTGTGGAATTGACTGGAGAGAACTGCCAACGAGTCGTTGGCAGAAAATCAAGACAAGATATTAGTTGGTCAAGCCGGAGTCTCGGTGTACCACGTACATGCGTGGCGTCCATCACATCAGGGGTAGATATCCGAACTTCCACTGCAGAAAGCATATTACCCGGCATGCGTGAAATTGCAGTGATTTTTGAATGACTGTCGTTGGCTTGTGATTATTATCAGCTAGGTGTACCTTAACCCTCACTGTTGTCAGTGAGAATTTGCGTGGTTGGTTCAATGTATTGTCGGTTAAAGTCATTCGCCCACCTTCCAATTCCAGTCTGGTCTCCGTATTCAGAGATTAGTGGAGTTTCATGTAGAGTTCTGATTTACAGTGTGTTCTGCAAAGAATGTTGTTGGTTGTTACCGAGGAGTGGTTAACCCATGCACCTATTCTCGCGCTGAATGGACTGTGCCTCACAAGTTTGACTAATTATTTCGGTCCGGCTTGCCGGATCTACACCCCGGGGAGCCAGACCGTTGAGTCTTGGTGGTACTGGAAAAATGACTGCGGCGAAACCTACTAATAGAGGTTGCTCCGACTTGGCGGATGCAGGGGTCGAAGACTTCATCCCAACAGGACATGTACTTTTCCAGTCTCACGAATATCTTTTCCGGCTGTTTATCCATTGTTCCGTGATGAAGTTATCTTATCATGGTTTTTCTCTACCTATTTTAACCCCAATTTCCTTCGTTCCTTTCTTCCTCCCCAGTGAGTAATTTGCAAAGCCGAGGCGCACATGAGAATTGGTCAATCATGCATATCTCTTTTGGAATTCTTGCCGCCGTGCTAGGCGCCTCCAGTCTCGTCTCCTCAGCACCCACCGATCAATCCTCAGCGAGCGATCTCATTCTGTCCCTTAACGAGAAGGCCACATCTGCACTGGAGAATGCAGAGACACAACCTAGCAAACGATCCGGTCCCAAGAAATGCACAATCTTCAATGCCGCTGTGCGACGTGATTGGTGAGGAATCCTCCAGGCTTTTTTGAACCGCTGTCTCCCATCGTTGTTTGACCCTAACACAGTACCTCTTGCAGGAAATACCTCTCCAAAAAGGACAGAAAGGCTTACATCAATGCCGTGCTTTGCCTGCGCAAGAAGCCGTCGAAAGCCGACCCTGCCTTCGCTCCTGGGTCTCGAAGCAGATATGATGACTTTGTTGCCGTTCATATCAATCAGACCTTGAGCATCCATGGGACTGTAAGTAACCCTATTCTTTGTAACTGGAAAGCTTAACAGCTAACGTGCATTTAGGGCAACTTCTTTACTTGGCATCGATACTTCACTTGGGCCTACGAGAAGGCTCTGCAAGACGAGTGCGGTTACAAGGGAACCCAGCCGGTATGAAGATACTACACGTGAACAATAAGAAGCCAACTGACAAGTTCTTACAGTACTGGAACTGGTTCGAGACTGGTGACTTTGCTACCAACCCTGTCTTTGATGGTTCTGAAACTAGCATGAGTGGTGATGGCAAGTATGTCAAGCATAATGGCGCCCTCTCTGGTAAAGATAACATCTACATCCCCAGTGGGAACGGCGGCGGCTGCATCAAGAATGGCCCCTTTGCTGGCGCCGTCGCCAACCTGGGACCCCCTTCTCCAGGCATGGACGGCATGGAAGCTACCAAGACGCCACTCAACTATAACCCTCGCTGTCTCCGCCGTGACCTTAGCTCCTATGCTATCAACCAGTGGATGACTCTATCGAACCTCTACAACATCACCCTTGGTCCAGCATCACACTCCATCCAGGCGATGCAAGACGAGTTTCAAGGTCGGTTCACCGACAAGTTCTTAGGTCTTCACGCTGCAGGCCATTTTGTCATGGGAGGTGATTCGGCGGATCTGTTCTCCTCCCCTAATGATCCCCTGTTCTTTCTACACCATTCTATGGTTGACCGCATCTACTGGATCTGGCAGGCATTGCATCCTAAACAAGCCAAGGATATTGCTGGCACTATCACAATTCTCAACCAACCTCCCAGCAGGGATGCCTTCAAATCTGACCCCCTGAACATGGGAGCCAATGCACCCTTGATCAGCATCAGGGACGCGCTTGACACCCTTGGCGGTTCGCCTTTCTGCTATCTCTATCTCTAGGATGCGGCGTAGCTGCATTATCTTGGTATATATATTTAAAGGTCTAACCGGCCACGCTTCATTATATATATAATTAATTGATACGCCTTGTTGTTACGCCTTCATCCCGTTGACATCTCATCTACTATAGCTAGACAGCCAAGTTAATACATCGAACCCACGAATCTGTAAGTCCAACTTCCTGACGTAGAAGGTTAAGGATTATCGGGGATTTTATTAACTCGGGATGGAGGTTCATAGAGTAGAGTATTTTATAAGAGAGCAGTTACTAGTTCCAAGTCCATTTGGTTCCAAGGGCCACTTCAGTTGACAAGGCTGCCTGCTTCAAATTTCTACGCCTTGTAGCAATCTGCACCGTTTCAGACAGTTGCTGAATATCTCAGACATTTTTGACCTTTACTGGTATGGCCAGAATTGTCGGCTGAGACATAGTGTATGATGTCATTACTTCTGTCCATCTTCATCTTTAGCTGAAGGCAATACCGCGCTTCAAATAGCAAGCAGAGGTGGTCACTCAGCCATTATTTCTCTATTGCTAGAAGCCAGCAATACAATCCCAGAAGGGCATATAGAAGCCTTATAGGAAGCTAGGAGGATAGGCAGTAAAGATGCTATTAAGGTACTTCTTATACATCTAAGAGCATTATTATTATATAGACTACTATTAAAGCGGCGCCCTTTCCTTTGAGCAGTTAAGGCAGATAACAATATTATTATTAATATATTATTAATA